>BQNB010037034.1:0-49722 GCA_026074375.1 Tanacetum coccineum | reverse complement strand
CGGTTTAATACAGAAAGTGTTCCAAAACCTCATAAAATAAAAAAGGACCAAGAATAACCACAAAGAGTCTTTATCAATAGGTTCCAAACGTTTTTGAGAAAGAAGTATTGAACCTTTTTGATGAAATAAGCAAATCAGACAACCCGTGACCATGTAGCTTATAAATAAGCTATCCAATAAGCCATACACCCACAAACCACCAAAAATAAGCAAACAACAAACACGAAACACTCCTGGGCTTTGATGCTAATTGTTAACATATAATATCTACTAACAAAACACGATCCGAAGGTCTGGGAGGATTAAATAGAAAGAAAGCCATATTATTATATTGTAAAGAGAGAAAAGGAAGAGTGTGTGTTTCTAGTGAGAGAAAGGGAGACACACACTTATGATATGGTTACATTATGAATCCTCACCCTTCCTTGGAAGTAAGGAGGAGATATATAGCCTATGACACGCCTCACTTTTCTATATTGACATTTCTAGTCCTTGCGTATCCGACTAATAATAAACTAATGTAATTTCGTATAAGTCAACATATTTTAAGGCTAACACATGATATCTTGTTTCAAGGATTGTTTGCTTTTTTCCATGTCTCATAGACAACGATTTTTCAATGATATTGAATTTTGGGTGCAAACACTTAAGAAATATTAAATTTTGGGTGCTTTTTAGAAATTCTCGGTTCTAATCGAGTAAAAACCAATATACCTTAACCGGACCTGAGAATCCAACCGGAACCAAAACATGTTCCTCGGTCTGATTCTCACTTCCTAAGATATAAACTATTTGGTTCTCGATTCTTTGGGTTCCGTGTTGTGTTGGAACCAAGCTCATCCCAGCCCAACAATCCTCAAAATTAAATATTTATGCTAGTTCTCGGTTCTTTGTGACTTTTTAACTTTTAGCACTTTATCTTATATTTGTGCTAGTTGATCTTAAATGTAATTTTAAACCTTAGGATAAAACATAACCCCTATATAATCCAAGAATGTCACACCTCCAAAACATGTGCAGCAGAAGGTAACCGGGGGCGTGACTTCATAGCACAAAGTCACAAGTCATAAAGAAGGGCCTCTATATGAGTCGTTTTGAAATAACATTTGATATCATTTAAAAGTTTAACAAAAGGACATAGTTTTTAAGAGTTCCCGATGTAAGTACATAAAGATTTTAGTACATAACCAAACGTTTATAAGTAATGCAATAAATCTTCAGTGTGATGATGTCGCAAAATGTAACTCTAGAATGATGCTCGAAAATGCTATCCAAGAACCATGCAGTTACAGACCTGAGAAATACATGCTAAAATGTCAATATTGTTAGGAATCAAGAAAAGTGTTGGTTACTCGGTCATTTATCTTATGTAATCATAGTCTAGGGACTTGTATGCAATTATGTAAAACACCCCTTCCCTCCTTAGGTTTTCCTTCTATCATATAAATAGAAGGCTAAGGGTAAGGAAGGGGTTGGTGATTTCTCTCTTATCAATCTAATCTTTCTTTCTTTCTCTCTATACTTTCTCTCTCTAGGAATTCCACCCATTCATTTCTCCCTCTCCTCTCCTCGCCGATCCTCTCTCCTTTCTCTCTCCCCACCCAGTCTTATGTCACACACACACACACACACACACGCGCGCGCGCGCACACACACACACACACACACACATATATATATATAGTGTATGTTTATGATATCTATCAATTGGTATCAATCGTTATGGGATGATTAGTGGTATTTTTATGTGTGTTTAAAGATTCAAAGTTTTGGTTTTTTACATATTCGTAGTTCGCCTATTTACACTCAAGATGGGATGATGATTTCAAATTTTATGTGTTCAAAAACCATAAAGGTTTGATTTTTATGATTCCTTAGGTGTATTAGAGTTACAAAACATAAATTTTTTTTAAACTTTACTTGATTTTTAAGTGTTTTTCAGTGAAAAAGTGTGATTTTTATTGGTTTCGGATTAAAAACTTTCAAACTTGTGCAAACCATATCGGTTATACAAACTAGCAACTCTTGTTTGTGGCATAAGTGTTCTACGTGGGTTTAGAAGCAAAAAGTTGTGATCTTTGTTGGTTCCAAAGTGAAAAGACTTAAACTTGTGTAAACCATATCGGTTATACAAACTAGTAACCCTAGCTTTGTTGCACAAGTCATACAAAAAATGTACGAACCACGTTCTCCACAAATTGTTTTATGGTTTCTTGTATTTTAAAAAGGCTCAACCAAATCTAAGTGGTCTAGCCGAACCTTAAAGGTCAGCCGAACCACCAGGTTCAGCCGATCTAGAGCAGGTCCAACCGAACCTTGAAAGATCAGCCGAACCTCGTAGTTTGGCCGATCCTCAACAAAGTCCAGCCGAATCTTGATAAGCCGAACCATAACAGGCCCAGCCGATCCTTGTGGCTAGCCGAATCTCTCACAACTGAACCACAACAACACTTTAACCGAACTTTACAAAGAACAAGCCCTACTACCTAGAATTTTAACGCAACTTCCCGAGGCCATAACTCACTCGTTTGTTAATGAAATTAGTCTGTTTAAAAGCCTAGATTGTAGGTTTTATTAGTTGTCTTTCCAAACATGGAAGTTTTACAGGTTGGTTCAAAGCTTAAGGGTTCCATAAGTGCCTCACAGCACATGAATGTTAAAATTGTTTTTAGGACAAAAAGTTTTGTTAGTTTTGTTTTGGTCATAATTCATTCATTATCTAACCTCTTTAGGTGATTCAAGTGGCTGTGTTTAGGTCTATGTCTTGGCTACAAAAAGTTCAAAAGCCGTGGTTTCCCAATCTAAGCCTAAGGTGCTAAATAAATACGCATCTTATTCAGTGTGCAAAACAGGATAATTTCACTTGTGTATTTTATTTTAAATACTTACGGCTTTCTTAAATTCATAAAATTGATAGAGGAACTTCCTAAGACATTGTACTAAGTTTAGATGTCAAGAAATTAGCCATAAGTGTTCATTAAAGTGGTTAAAATATGTCCATAATGTGACTTCAAATCTGATCAGCTTAGGGTTTTTAGTAACAATGTTTAAAATCAAGTTCTTACACTACAAGTATATATTGGTGATATGAAATCAAGCATGGAATGATTATAAGAGATGAAAAACATGTATATGAGATGCTTACAATGGGTGGTGATGATATGGACTATCAAAGTGTACACAAAATTACCCAAGAACACTATAAAACCCTAATTGACGAATACAAACCCTAGATTTACAAACCCTAGCTTTAATCCTCTTGCAAAAATTGTTAACAAAACTTGAAAATACCTTTTTTTAGGTTGTTGTTGTTGTTGCATTTTAGTAGGGAGGAAAAGGAAGAACTTGTGTGTTTTAGTTATGGTAAAATGAGAAGATAAAATTGTATGTTAGCTATATAAGAAAAGGGTGAATACTATAAGAAAATATATAGGGGGACCATGAGACTAAGAAATTTATGAATGGTAATGGTGCATGTGGCTTGTGGTATGTGAAAGAGGATGAGGAAAAGGGGTAAAGTGATGTAGTTGGTTTGTGTAAGAAAAGGGGTTGAGGTTGTTCTTTAACAGATGAAGCTGATTGTGCATGAACCGTACCAACTCATCCTTTTAGCAGTGTGATGCCGATAGGTAGAATGAGGCTGTTCTTTAACAGATGAAGCTGATTGTGCAGGAAACTCAGAAAACCGTCTCTTACCACTCATAGTAGGTGTTGGTGGTGTGTAGGAGCCTAAAGCTGATGCATCTGTCCTAAATGTCACCGATGAATTTCGTGCTTCAGTGGCCATTTATGAACCAATAGATACATTTGTAGATGGTGCCACATATGCAGTATCTGATTTCACCACTCCTTTACCGGGATCCCTTAAAGTCCCTCTAGAGATGTTAGCTGCATGCCAAGATTGATTTTATTCATCAAAGGGATACATTCTTCTATTTATGTTATCTCCTAAGGTATTAGTTTTTATAATTATATTATGAAAGATCAGGGCTGCTAATGACCATATCAAAGTTGAATTCGGGAAATACACGTCACCACAATTCAATCTTAGCTATATTTTTCAAGAAAGTGGTGAAGATACAGGTTGTGTGATACGTATTTTATTTTAAAGAAATTATTTAACAAGTTTTAAATTTATAAAACTCGTTCACCGATGTCTAGATGCACAAACGGGCAGAGAACCCAATCGTGTGTAATGTAGAATTGGTAAATTCAAGGTCGTCCTAAGAGCTAAGTTTAGATTAGTTATAATTTGAAATGTTACGTGTTTAAAAATGGTTTGAATTGTTTTCAGAATTATAACAGGAAATAAAGTGCGCAAAAGTAAATTAAAAAGAAGACTATAAGAAGAAAAGCGTGTTAACCTAGTTATTTAATTACTACTGTTTATGATATGTTTCCTAGTGCAAAGTCTAAGTATCGTTTCATAAGTGTTCTAATATCAACAGATCCGAATTGATGTTCATGGTCTGTCTTATACTTCTAAGGATCCCAATTTCTCGAAAGCCTCGATGTTAAGGTATCCTGGTCGTAGCTATTAAGTACCAACCATCCAGAAGACTTGTCTATAACCTAAATAGATTATTAACCCTCTCTGAAAGAGTTTCTGCGCTTTTTAAAGTATTTAGAGTAATTAAGGCGATAATCGGATCGATTCCTATAATAAGGATAGATGCCAGCTTATCCTAGTACCTTGGTAATCCTAAATTGAGTGGTTTGCCTAATAAAAGGATTAACAGGATCAAAACTACCTTTTAATATTGGCAAAACGCAAGGATCTATGACAAGCTATAAGGATATCTAACAAAACGATAATCAAACAGGAAACATAAATCATAACAATAGCAATTACATAACTAGGTCAGCACTAGAAGTGCTTAGCCACTCTTGGTAACAAAATAGTAAGAAATAATAGAGGAATTCATTAATCAAAAGCTCATAATTCTTACAGTACTCGTTTATGAATGATTAAATACAAAAGTAGGTAAAGTGATTTCTCCCTTGGACTTCAGATGGATTTCTTCGACCTCTAGAAGCTTGGTTCGCCCCTTGATGCTGTGGTAGAAGGGTTGATGTAGAATAAGCAGAATGAGGGCTCTATTTATAATATTCAAACTTGTTATGGCGTAACCCTTGTGTACGGTTATGCCGCAATCATGCTGATGTGGGCTTCATTTTCGTAGGCTTAAAATGGTTACGGTGTAACTCTAATGTACATGTTACGCCGTAATGCTGACTAGGATACGTCATCAATCATCATACGTGGTAAGTTATGGCTAAAGGTTACAAAGCAATTACGCCATAATCGTTGCGATGAACACTGTTGCCTTAATTAGGTTACGGCGTAACTCCTGCGGGGTGGTTACGCCGTAACAAGTCTTGAAAATCCAATTTTGCTTGTTTTTGTGTCCAAATCCCGTGTTTCTTGCTCAAATGCTCGTTTTCTTCTTGTAAACAATAAAGTATGTACTATTTGATGTTATCAAATATCCCCCCACTTGACATCTACTTGCCCTCAAGTAGACCTGTTTGAATAATTCATAAAAAGATTTCCCCAATTTAACTCGGAGAAATGAATTCATAATTTACTTATGCTAGAAAACATCAAAGCCAAACACCTCACGAAAAGGGGATCAAAATCACTCAACTCTCAAACTAGTCTAAGTGTTTCATTTTTTGGGGTGATCGCTCAACTGCACAGTCATAACATGTATTCTATCATAAGCTTGGAAAGTACACAAGTCTACACCAGTTAGAGTTAGGGTCTAAATGGCTCTTAAGGTAACATGGGTGACACACACATATTTGAACAGGTAATTGACACTTTCCGATACCACTGATCCAGAAAAGGCGATAAAACCACACATGCTTGTCCAAATCCATGGATAAGACACATGTGATTGCTCTTTCCTTAACTCGAGCAGGCTAAAGGTTAGAATCATAAAAGGGTTAGGATAGACATGGGAGACACATTTAATTGTAGTTAAAATTAAAACACAAAACAAATAGTCATATATAATCTAAAGTTGTCATAACCGGCTACTGTCTATCCATAATTTAAGTGGCCAAGCGTAAAAATATAATTTTCATATCAATAATGGGCTAGTGGTATTTGTAGTGATGTAATTCCTGCTTTTCATTAATGAAGCAGATCTCACTAGCCCAACCTTCAAAATCAACAGATGGCTTATAGTTGCACCATATCCATAACTAGTTGGTTTTATAACACGTAACCAACTTTTAATAATAGAAGTTTATTCATACATTATTTTTTCACGATACTCCTGAAGCATACAACAAAACATCCCCCCACTTGAGATGAACAATATCAAAAGTGATGATACATGGGGGTCTTCATAGATCAATAAGTATAAGTCTTCCACGAACGTCTAAAATTTTTGAACCCATTCACCTGAACCATGGACTTAAGTAGCCAGAGATTTCAACACAAAGAAAATAGAGACTACAGGGTAGGCTAAGGCGAAATGATGTCACGAAACATATGATATTGGGTTGAAACAAGAGATTGGCTAAACGGGGTGATCTAGGGATATTTTGCACTAAAAATGAGTGCAATAAAAGGGTTTATCACGGGGGTCGACAAGTCAGTGTAACAAGTCGATAAGCACACACAACATAACACATATGGGCTATTTGGGTTAAATCCTAAATGTTACCTTCTTGAACCATCTATTCCTACTAATCAATTAGGTCTCGAAATGATGTATAGGCCAAGTTCTAAAGTCTACAATACTACCGGCACACTCATAATTTTGGTGGATTTTTGTATAATGGATGAAAATGGAATCATCAGGCTTAACCTCACCAATAGAAATAAAGGGTAAATGTGCATTCGACAAAGATTTAATCTAGTTCAGTAAGAAAAACATGTCAAAATTTTAAAATTAGCACCATTTTTCAAAGAAAACTAGAAAATCGAAGGCAAATATGGGTCAAGTGGTAATTATACTCCCATCCCCTCGCTTGGTTTGTACAATGTCCCTATTGTACAATAAAGGAAATGAAAAATCAAAAATAACAATAGAATTAAAACAAGAGACTCCCCTAAGTATTGCTCTAAACTTGAAAAGATGGAGGTAAGGGATGAATCCTCGTTAAGCGCCTCCTGAGCAACCTCGTTTCCCCTAAAATCACTACACAAAACTAAATACATTAAACGTTCATAATGAAATATACAAGAAAACTAACTCACTTTTGTAGGAATCACGGTTGCATTTAGCGTATGCAACAAGCCTTTTAAACCACTTGGTGGCCTAAGTGGACGAGTAAAGTCTCGTGAGGGTTTCCAAAGAACACGCCCACAAAGTTCTTTTAAAATATACAAGGTTTTGTAATTGTTTCAAACTTATTTTAAGGTTTTACAAGAAGAGGTTACGACGTAACCTAGAGAGTTACGTCGTAACCATGTGGTTTAATTAAAATTTGAAGGACTAGTTACGGTGTAATCTAGGATTAGGTTACGCCGTAGCATCAATGATTATGGCGTAACTGTGATGGTTACGCCTTAAATGCTACATGTAGCAATATTTTAACCACATAATTATGAGTCGAGATGATCTCAAATTCAACTTCTTTGCTGTAAGAGCCTGCAAAATAAAGTGAGAAATATAAAAACCAACTAATAAATGAAGTTTATTGATAAAAATACGAGTTGTCTCTCGACAAGCACTTTTGTTTATTAACGAGTCTTTAAGTTAGACTCAAGCGGGGACTACGTCGTTACGAAGTGAAGATCTTCATCTACAGCGTGAATGTCGCCTCCATAATATTTTTTTAGTCCATGCCCATTGACTTTAAAACTAACTCCATTCTTACCGTATACTTCTATTGTTTCATAAGGGAATACCTTGCTAACAGTATATGGCCCGTACCATCTTATTTTTAATTTTCTTGGAAAAAGTTTTAATCTTGAGTTAAAAACTAGAACCTCTTCCCCTTCATGAAATTCTTTATCTATAATCTTGGCATCATGCCAATGTTTTGTCTTATCTTTATATGCACGAGAATGCTCGCAGGCCTTGTTTCTTAATTCAACTAATTCATTTAATTGTAAAAACCTTTGTTTTCCAGCAGCGTCTAAATCGAGATTTACATTTCTCATTGCCCAATACGCTTTATGCTCAATTTCGATTGGAAGATGGCATGCTTTTCCATAAACAATCCTAAATGGAGTACTCCCGATAGGTGACTTATACGCGGTCCTGAATCCCCAGAGTGCATCATCGAACTTATTTGCCCATTTCTTTCTGTTGTTATTCACAGTTCTTTCCAATATGCGTTTAATGGCACGATTAGTGTTCTCAGTTTGACCACTAGTTTGTGGGTGATAAGGGGTAGCAAGCCTATGTGTTACTCCGTATTTTTTTAAGGTTTTCTCTAGAAGGGAGTTGCAGGAATGTATCCCTCTATCACTTGTTAGAGCCTTAGGAACCCCAAATCTTGAAAACAATTTTTGAAGGAACTTGACCACCACCCGAGCGTCATTGGTTGGTAGAGCCACGGCTTCCACCAATTTTGAAACATAATCAATGGCCACGAGGATGTATTTGTTGTTCCGTGAAGAGGGAAAGGTTCCCATGAAATCGAAGCCCCAAATATCGAAGACTTCGCTTACCAGAATATTGGTTAAGGACATCTGATTGCGGGAAGAGATATTCCCTGCCCTATGTCAGGCATCACATTCACGAACATATCTTGCGGCATCTTTAAAGATAGTTGGCCAGTAGAATCTTGATTCAAATACCTTTCTGGAAGTAATGTCGGCACCATAATGTCCTTCGACCGGCCCCATATGACAATGCTCAAGAATTCCTTGCAACTCTCTTTCGAACACACATCTTCTTACGATTCCTTTAGGGCATGATTTAAATAAATAAGGATCATCCCATATGTAATGTTTCATGTCGGAAAGGAATTTTTTTCTTAAATGATACGTTAAACCTTATGGTTTGATTTTTGATACTAAAAACTTTGCGTGATCCGCATACCACGGATCAGCTTCAGGTTCCCTAACATGGACAGCCATAAGATGTTCATCAGGGAAGGAGCCGCGTATTGCTTCTTCATTCAGCTTTTTTAATTCCATATTTTCTAATTTAGATAAATGATCGGCAGCTAAGTTTTTAGTCCCCTTTATATCCTTGATTTCAATAGTAAATTCTTGAAGAAGCAAAACCCACCTTATAAGCCTTGGCTTTGCATCTTGTTTGCTAAATAAGTATTTTAAGGCAGAATGATCAGTATAGACGAGCGTTTTAGACATTATCAGGTAAGATCAAAATTTATCAAAGGCGTATACTACTGCTAGAAGCTCTTTTTCAGTAGTAGTATAGTGTTCTTGAGCGTCATTCATGGTCTTGCTTGCGTAGTAGATTGGGCGAAACTTCTTATCGATTCGATGTCCTAAAACAGCTCCAACGGTATAATCACTAGCATCGCACATTAATTCAAAATCTAGATTCTAATTAGGAGCTATAATGATTGGAGCCGTTGTCAATTTATTTTTAAGAATATTGAATGCTTGAATGCACTCATTCGAAAAGATAAACTTAGCATCCTTCATTAACAATTGGGTCATGGGCCGCGCAATTTTAGAAAAATCCTTAATGAACCTTCGATAGAATCCAGCATGCCCCAAAAAGCTTCTAACCCCCTTTACATTTGTTGGGTAGGGTAGTTTGACAATAACATCGACCTTTGCCCCGTCTACTTCGATTCCTGACTTAGATATTTTATGTCCTAAAATGATTCCTTCCTTACCATGAAATGACATTTTTCCCACTTTAAGACTAGGTTTGTTTCCTCGCATCTGGTTAACATTTTTGATAAGTTAGTAAGGCAAGAAGTGAAAGATTTACCAAAAACGGAAAAATCGTCCATGAAAACCTCCATAAAGTCCTTGCACATATCGTGAAAGATTGATGTTGTGCATCTTTGGAATGTAGCTGGAGCGTTGCATAGTCCAAAGGGCATTCGTCTATATGCAAAAGTTCCGTATAGGCAGGTGAAAGTAGTCTTCTTTTAATCTTCTGGAGCTAAAGGAATTTGAAAATATCCAAAAAATCCATCCAGAAAACAGTAATACTCATTCCCTGATAATCTTTTAAGCATCTGATCGATGAAATGTAATGGAAAGTTATCCTTTATGGTTGCTTCATTGAGTTTCTAAAAATTAATGCACACCCTCCATCCTGTGACAGTCTTGGTTGGGACAAGCTCAATGTTCTCATTTGTTATTACTGTCATTCCTCCTTTCTTAGGTACTACATGTATGGGGCTGACCCATGGACTATCAGAGATGGCGTAGATTAACCCAGCATCGCGTAATTTGACTATTTCAGCTTTAACCACATCCTGCACCTTTGGATTAAGTCTGTGTTGGGATTGAACTATAGGCTTGAAATTGTCCTCCATCGGAATTTTGTGAGTACAAAATGACGGGTTGATGCCCTTGATATCTGCAACCTTCCAGGCTAAATCCGCTTTGTGTTTAGATAAAACCTAAAGAAGTAATTCTTTTTCTTGACAAGATAAAGACGAAGAAATAATAACTGGGAGTTCTTGGTTATCGTCCAAAAAGGCATACTCCAAATGAGATGGGAGTTCTTTTAACTTGGGGATCAGCCTCTCGGGTTCTTTCGTGTTTGCTGTGAAGAGAGTAGGCTTGCCAAAATCAACTAGTCCTCCATCATCCTGACTAGAGAACACCCCTGTGTCTGCGCCTTGATCAGCTTCATCATCCTTATCTTCCCATAAGTTGATAATTGGGTTAAGTCTATATATTACCAACGAACTTTCCACTTTTTATCGATCTAGGTAACCAACTTATTTTATTACCAATATAGTCATTGAAACCGGCTAATTTATGACGATATAGCCAATATGACCTGCTGATTTTCCAAATAGATAAAAAAATAATTTAATTTCCACCTAAGCAATCCTTTTATATTTATTTTACATAAGTTTATTACTAAAATGCCATCATCTTCAACCTCTCTGAATTTCATCTGGCTCTTTTACAACTATAATCGGGCTCTTATTTTATGAAAGAAACTTAATCATTTTACTTCTCATTAACATAAATATCAACCTAATTTCTCTTATGCATTGTCTAAAGTAAACTAAGTCCTTTCCACACTCTTTGAATCTAGTTCAAAAAATCTCATCAGCTTCATATCAATTTAAAAAAAATGGCCATCGACACCACCATCGACGATCGGAAAATGGGCCCGTATACCGCCTACGTTTTACTTATCATTTCTTTTAGCACAAAAACTGATTGCGCCCACCGCCTTAACGATGACAACATCTCACCCAATCCCAAAACTAACAACAAACAACCCTAAAAAAATACAAGATCTCAGATTTGGTAATTTCAAGAGAAAAGATCTTTAAAGATCTATACCAAAACCCATCATTGATCTTTAATAAAAACTCAAAACAAAAATATATAACACCTACCCGAGATCTCTTTATGAGATATTGAAGCCATAATTTCTTTGTTTGGTGTTCGATTATTACAGAAAGTAACCATAAAGTTTGTGTTTGTGTTCCGAAGGAGATGGGATTTATGTTTATGAGTTTGGATTTGTGAGATGGGATTTTTGGTTAATGGGTTTTTGACTTTTTGACAATAGTGAAGGAGACGAGATTGGATCTATGAGATGGGATCAAGTAAGTGAATAGTCTATGTAAGATAATGATTTTATATTAAGGATTAAAAGTACAAGTTCAACCAAGTAAAAAAATAAAAAATTAAAAAAATGACGTGTCAGTCATTTTTTATTTCAACCGGTAGCATGAGGTGATAATGACTATATCCTCATAAATTTAAAAGTTTTAATGACTATATTGGTAATAAAATAAGTTGGTTACCTAGATCGGTAAATTATAGAAAGTTTGTTGGTAATATATAGACTTAACCCTTGATAATTTTACCTTGCTGATAGTTCATGATTGGCTCGAATAAAAATGAATCGAGAGGGTCTGAAGGAAGAATTTCTTGTGTGTGGTCAAGGATGGTTAGGTAAACCATATCAATAAAGAGACGAGTGTCATCTTCAGGAGAGGCAAATTTCATTGATTCCTCAATGTCGAAGGTAACCATTTTGTTTCCTACTTTGAAAGATTTATTCTTTTTGAAGACGTCTATCATAGCATGAGCAGTGGCAAAAAATGGTCGCCCCAGAATGATAGAAATTTTGTGGTCTTCTTCCATGTCTAGCACAACAAAGTCAACAGGAAAAACAAATTTGTTGATTTTTACAATGACATTCTCAACGATTCCCCTCGGGTATTGAGTTGATTTGTTAGCTAATTCAATGCACATGCGGGTTGGTTTTAATTCTCCCAAACCCAACCTCATAAACATAGAGTATGGCATTAGGCTGATGCTGGCCCCAAGGTCAGCAAGGGCTTTGTCGATGCCAACTTTTCCTATGATACATGGTATGGTAAAACTCCAAGGATCATTCTTTTTCAGAGGAATTTCTTTAAGGAGAATAGCAAAGCATCTTTCATTTAAGGTTATCCTAGAGGTTTCTTCCATCCTTTCCTTTTTTGAAAGGAGATCTTTCATAAACTTGGCATATTTTAGAACCTGTTCCAATGCCTCGATAAATGAAATGTTTATGCTAAGTTGCTGAAGGTTCTCGAGAAACTTCTTGAATTGCTCTTTTTCTTTTTCCTTTTTCAATCACACAGGAAAAGGAATAGACTGAGCACAGGGTTCCACAGTATTTCTTGGCTTGTTGGGTTCTTTACCATCATTTGTGGTGTTAGTTTCCTCTGCTGAAGGTTCGATCTACGAGTCATTTTCAAGAGGGTTTTTTGGAGGTTTATAATTGAGTCCGCTCCTAGTTGTTATAGCATGTGCCAACCCCCATAGGGTTTGTTTCAGTAGCGCTAGGTAGGCTGCCAGTTTCCCGATCTTGTATTAATTCAACGATCTTTCCTAAATGACTCTCTATCTTTTTGATAGAAGAGGCCTGAGCCTTAAAGGTTTGGTCGTAATTTTTCTTGATTTCCCAAACCATGTTTTCGCTCTTCTTTTGCCTTCTAAGGGATTCTTTTATGAAACTATTTAGAGTTTCTTCAAGAATTGAAATCCTCCCTTCCACAGGGTTTTCGTACTTATGTTGTGCCATTTAAACTTCTTCAGTTATGATGTTCATGGTGCGTTTGAAATCACTAATTTGGTCAAGGACAACATCGATTTCTTTAATTTTGGTGCTTCCTTCCTTGCCCCAAGAAAAAGAATGTTCAGATAATTCCCTAATAGCTTTGATTCCTTTTAATGGTGTCATTTTAGGAATTGGTCCCTTGAAATCAACCTTACGTCCGGTTTCGATATCTAAACCTTGATAGAAGATTCGTAACTGCTTGTGATTGTCCAGTTTATGTTCTGGCAATTAAAGAGAGATTTTTTGAATCTTTCCCATGAACAGTGTAATAGCTCATTAGGTTCTTGTTTAAAGTTCCTAATTGCTTCTATCTCCTTAATGATTTTAGCAAGAGGGCGATATTCGTCCAGGAAGGCACTTCTGAACAAGTCCCAGGTTGTGATAGTACAAGTGGGTAATCGTTTTATCCACCGTTTAGCTTTTCCTTTCAAGGTAAAAGGGAAAGCCATTAGCATGACCTAGTCCCTGGATACATCCGGCAAATGGAATAGATCGATGATTTCGGCAATGTTAGCAATATGTTCATGAGGGTCTTCGTTTTCTTTTCCAAAAAACACGTTTCCTTTTAATTCATCAATGCATTGTTCCCAAAATTCAAATTTAATATTTTCTTCAAATGCGGGTTTAACAATTCCAGGTCCACTGTTGTCCCTGACTTTTGTTAGATATTCGTTGATAGTGAACCGGGAGTCATTAGCTTCACTCATTCCTGCAAGAATGGAAATTAGTACAAGAATTTAAATAAACAATTAAAAGAATTCAAAATATAACTAATTTTTAGCTCCCCGACAACGGCGACAAAAACTTGATGCGTATTTTCTTTTAAAGAACATATTTAACAAGTTTTAAATTTATAAAACTCGTTCACCGATGTCTACATAAACTAACGGGCAGAGAACCTGGTCGTGTGTAATGTAGGATTGGTAAATCTGAGGTCGTCCCAAGAGCTAAGTTTAGATTAGTTATAATTTGAAATGTCACTGGTTTAAAAATGGTTTGAATTGTTTTGAGAAATATAACAGGAAATAAAGTGCGTAAAAGTACATTGAGAAGAAGACTATAAAGAGAAAAATGTGCTAACCTAGTTATTTCATTACTACTATTTATGATATGTTTCCTAGTGCAAAGTCTAAGTATCGTTTCATTAGTGTTCTAATATCAACATATCTGAATTAACGTTCGTGGTCTGTCCTATACTTCCAAGGATCCCAAATTCTTGAAAGCCTTGATGTTAAGGTATCCTGGTCGTAGATATTAAGTACCAACCATCCAGAAGACTTGTTTATAACCTAAATAGATTATTAACCCTCTCTTCAAGATTTCCTGTGCTTTTTAAAGTATTTAGAGTAATTAAGGCGGTAATCGGATCGATTCCTACACTCATGATAGATGCCAGCTTATCCTAGTACCTTGGTAATCCTAAATTCAGCGGTTTGCCTAATAAAAGGATTAACAGGATCAAAACTACCTTTCAATATTGCCAAAACGTAGGGATCTATGACAAGCTATAAGGATATCTAACAAAATGATAATCGAACATGAAACATAAATCATAACAATAGCAATTACATAACCAGGCCAGCACTAGAAGTGCTTAGCCACTCATGGTAACAAAACAGTAAGAAATAATAGAGGAATTCATTTATCGAAAGCTCATAATTCTTACAATACTCGTTTATGAATGATTAAATACAAAAGTAGGTAAAGTGATTTCTCCCTTAGACTTCAGATGGATTTCTTCGACCTATGGAAGCTTGGTTCGCCCCTTGATGCTGTGGTAGAAGGGTTGATGTAGAATAAGCAGAATGAGGGCTCTGTTTATAATATTTGAACTTGTTACGGCGTAACCCTTGTGTATGGTTATGCCGTAATCATGCTGATGTGGGCTTCCTTTTTGTAGGCTTAAAATGGTTACGACGTAACTCTAACGTACATGTTACGGTGTAATGTTGACTAGGATACATCATCAATCTTCATACGTGGCAAGTTACGGCGTAAAGGTTACAAAGCAATTACGCCGTAGTCGTTGTGATGACCACTGTTTCCTTAATTAGGTTACGGCGTAACTCCTGCGGGGTGGTTACGCCGTAACAAGTCTTAAAAAACTAATTTTGCTTGTTTTTGTGTCCAAAAAATCCCGTGTTTTTTGCTCAAATGCTCATTTTCTTCCCGTAAACAATAAATAAGTGATTTAGTATCATTTTTAGGCATTTATGAGATATTTACAAGCATTTTGATTGGGAATTTGATACCAAAAAGTATTTAATATTTGATGTTATCAATGTGGTTGCTCTGTTTAATTTGTTAAGGGATTTAGATTAGGATTTAGATTTAGATTTGAATTTGTGATAAGTTTTAAAAAAAAGTAAGAGAGAGAAAATATATAATGATATAATATTATTATTTTAAAATTTTATAAAAGTTAAATAATAAATTTATTATTATAAATTAAGTTATAAATTAAAAGGAAAGGTGGAGATGAAATATATGCCCATTAGTTTGAGAAAAAAATGTTAGTAAGCCATTTTCTATCCCTGTCAATTTCATTTGGATTTTGAGTATAGGTAATATACATCACTATTCTCAAACCTTGGGCCTACTTTTTTATACCAAACATGATTTTTTTTATTAGTCTAAAAACCTATAGTAAAACCATGAACCAAACGGACCCTAAATGTGCTTTAAGGTTGCTTTTATCCATCACCATTAAAAACACCTCTTCATCGGACATATCAGCGTCACATCAGCTTTCTCTCTCCTACTTTTTACCCTCGCTCCCTCTCACAATTCACTATTATCAATCACCCGGAAAAACCATTTTTTTATTAAAAACTAAAACTTTTTGTTTTTAAAAACTTAAACTTTTTTTTTAATTTCACGGCTACATAATTTAAAAAAAAACCTCAACAGCTACAAAATTGAAGACCCTCACTTTTCACCTGTAAAAATACCCAACTTTCATGTAGAACCGTAGAGGTGGTGAATACGGTTCTCTTGACTTCTTCGAAGTTTATAAAACTTCAAGTCTCGAAAGAGTCGAGTGGTGTACTAATCTACTTTGCAATTAGAACAATAAGTAGATAGAGAGAAGAAGAGACATCACGATATATATTGGTTCAGGAAGGGGGTTTAGTCCTTCTGTACGTTCAGTTGCGAATCCATGACACCAATACTATTCCTAGTATAATACTTATGGTGGACTACAAACCGTATTACAATTTAACTCCACTGACTTTCAACAAAGCTCGGCGCTCACACAGAAGAGTTACTACCTACGGTATTCCACCCTCGGAATCCACCCCTAAGAACCCGTGATTCGACTTAACCTAAAACTTTAGAAGCCTTCCCCTTTGAAGCTTATCAAACCCCATCTAGATCCTCAATGATCTAGGCTAGATCCTCAATGATCTAGGCTTGATCCCACGGATACAAGACTTCCCTTACAAATCGATTGAATGAAAAGATAGATGGTGAACCAAGTGCTAACCTAACCCAGAGACTCGATTATAATAGAAATGGGTATGAGAAAGAAGACCCTCTACAAAACACATAAGTATGGATTAGATACTTGTGTGCCTCTTTTGCGGAGATGTGTGTTCTTCAATAGATGATAGAGGAGAAGATTAAGAACACTTGATGTTTAGACTTAGAGGATTAGAGGAGAAAAAAAAGAGGAAAAAATGTTTGCAAAAAGTGAGGAATACAAAGGCCAAGGAACATAAATTGTCAAAATACAATCCGTGTCTGGCGCGCTGCCCACGCTCCAGTGCGTGGCCAGCGCGCCAGATTCCCGAAGATGTTTTCTTCGAGACTTGGCGTTTTAAACACCCGCACGTGTTAAACATCCAATTATACTTCATGCTATGACCTTTCAGTCATCTTATGCTCAAGGTCAACCAACTCAAATAGACATTTGATAAAAACATTTGTGAAGTATTAAAAGCGTTTTGCTTAACCGATATTGTAAAGAGAGAAAAGAATTATCGGAAAGGGGTATTTTGGGTATTCTTCAAAATGGTAACTAGCCTAGTTGAGATCCAACTAAAGATTAGAAGTGGCTACTTAGGGTACAAGAGAATATTTTTGGAATATTCTTTGCTTGGGGAGAAAGGGGAAATATTTAAAATTTGAATTTAAAATTCAATTTGCCATATGTTGTATAAGGATGAAAGGGTTGTGTATGAGTTGTCATGATGTAATAGAAGGGAGCCTTTTGATCTTAGTTTGAAATGGAGATTGAGGATGTGAAGAGGACACTTGGTTAAGTGGCAAGATCAAGGGTAGAAAGAAGGTTGTGTTTGTTGTGTGAGTGAGAAATGAATGTTTGTGAGAGAAGTTGTGTTTGTTTGAGGTGAAGCATCAATCCAATGGTTGAGAAGAGAATGATAGAGTTTTGATTGATGAGGTGGCTTGATTAAGGGTAGAAAGAAAAGTGTGCTTGTTGTGTTTGTTTGAGAAGCAATCCAAGGGTTGAGAAAGAAAGAATGTGTGAACTTGGATTGGTGACATGGCTTGATCAAGAGTTGAGATAAGAGTGTGTGTGAGTGTGTGTAATTTGAATTTGTTGGAGAAGAAGGTGAACAGTGGATATGTGGTAGAGAATGTTTTGAAAAAATATAGAAGATATTGGTTGGGAATGTAGGGAACATAAAGGTACAACAAGTACAAGAGAAGTACATTGTGTAAGGGAATGTGAGTTGGAATATGGAGGATAAGATTTATTTTGTGAAGGTTTATGTGTTTGAAGGTTTGAAGAAGAAGATGAAGATAAGGATGAAATCAAAAGATTGATTTGGTTTAATAATCGCATTACCAATAAGAGAGGAAAGAGTGGGCATATGTGATTATAGGATTGTTTAGGAAGAAAATGATTAGAGTGTGTGTAAAAGAGATGAAATTACTTGTTGGGTAAGAAGTGTAAACAAGTGATTAGGAAAATGGGTAGAAGGATTGTGTAGGAGAAGTGTGGACTTGTACATGTGAGGAATACATGTGAGTTTGTAAAACATTTGTATGGAAGTGAGAAAAGTCAGAGTATAATTAACTTCCAAATACCACAAACTCAATTAGTCATTTAGACTTTAATCCATAATAATCAACAATGGATTTAAACACTAATCATCTTGACGCAAACAAGCTAAGTGTTTTGCATCTTAAGTAAAGCATATCCCATAATGGGAAAGGATGCGTTTACGCAAAGTGACCATTGACTTAATTTGACCAATAAGGGAGTAAAACCCGTTACGTGATTAAGAGCAACGTAAATCCGGATTAAGGTCAAATAATTACTTTAGCTTGTTGGTATATTGAAAGTATGATCATACTAGGTTTGGAAAGAAGTCTCGGCCTTGGCTAGAGGCGTTTGATAAAAGTTTTGAGTTGCCGTTTTATAGAAAAATGGGAGGATTCATTTTTGCTCCTCTCTAAGTCTAAACCTCATTTGGAGTGTTCCCAAATGCTCAATTATCATGTACGTACCTTTATTAAAGTTTTCACATGTGTCGGGGAAGAGGAAAGCCGACAATTGCTAAATCTGAAAAACAGATTTCGTGTGTGACGCGATGGCCATGCGCTGACGCGTGCCTAGCGCGCCAGATGGTGAAATCCGGTTTTGCGGATTTAAGCTACCGTTTGTGATTTTACGTTTTGCGAATGTTTATTTGTCATCGTTAAAACATAAAAGAGATCCTTGTCAATCTTGCACCAACATTTCCCATACATTTTCACCCAACTTTCACACACAACTTTTACATACATTTTTGAAACATGGCTTGTTCTCTCTCATATACCGTCGAAGAAATCAAAGAGTATGTTCAGAAACAATGTGATATAGACGATGCCGCTCGTCAGCAAGCTATCATCGCCCTAACCAAGCTGTTTAACGAAGTATACCATGCAAAACAAGCTTTGAAGGAACAATATGCGAAATGCAAAGAGATTCCGCAAGAAAGACGTGTTGTGATCAAAAAATATTTGCACGACGAATCCATGAAAGATCTCGAGGTTGAAGAAAAATTATGGAAAAGTGTGCAAAAAATACAAAATAATATCAGTCACAAAATCCGTTGGATGCATCAAGAAAACAAATAGAAGATGTTTTCATATCGTTATCTGTATTTTTATTTGAATGTCGTATTTCTTTTTTATGTATTGTATTTTCATTTGAATGTCGTATTTCTTTTTTATATACTGTAATTTTATTTTTATTTGAATAACATGTGTATGTTTTAAATTAAATTGAAAAACCCATTATAGAGGGAAAACTATCCGTTAGGATATGTATCCGTTGCAATACTGAATTTTAAACACAATACGGAATTCATTCATTTAAATAAAAATAAAAATTACAATACGAAAATTCAAACACAATACGGAATTTAAAAAACAATACAAAAACTAAAACACAATGGTTCGCCTATTTGTTTTTTACTTGCATCCAAACAACTTTATTATTGATTTGTTGTTCGAATTGTGCCGTCTTTCTAAACAAAGTATTATGCATCTTGTAATCTTTATTAGATTCTTCTTTCAAAAAAGTGTCAATCAAAGCACGTTTCTCTTGTGGAATGTCATTGCATTCCTTGTATGCTTTTCGCAGATCATCTTTAGTTGTGCTTGCATTATCATATTCAACAGCTAAGTTCATAATCGCTAGCTGGCGAACTTTATCCTCCTCAATTTGTTTGAACCAAAGCTTTAATTTCATCAACGATATGTGGAACCAAAAACGCTATTAAGATATTTCGAAAATGGTATATAAAAAAGAAGTTGGTGTATAAAAATGTTAGAGTTGAAGGGGTATTATAGGTAAATAAAATGGAAGTGGAAAAAAAAATTAATAAGTATATCATTACATGAGAGTTCACATTTTCAAAATGCCCCAAAACGCACAGCCTCACCATCGTGAGTGTGTTTTGTGTTTTGTGGCGCGTGACCTCTTGATCATTTACTGGATCTCACAAGGGAAGTCACCCTCACGGATGCTCACGATTGCCTTTGTCACGATTGATAACACTAGCCTAATATGAGTGATAATAAAAGTTGTTATTGACATAAAATTAACAAAGGATGAAAAATAATGAAACTCACCTCATTATAAGGCTGGGCGGAGTAAGGCCAAACTCACCATGGTGAGTGGCCACTCACCATTCAAACCTTATGACACCATATCAAACTCGCGCGTGAGTTGGTGCTTGAGTGGTGAGCCATTCACCACAAGTGAGTGATATTATTTGGGACCCACATGTTTCTTTATCCATTATATACAAAATAAAAAAAAATTAAAACCCTTATTTTTTACCTATAAATGCCCACTATTTTACTCATTTTTAAACACAATTCATTTATTTTTAAACAAAACTCTCACATTCAGTATTGTATTTTTAACGTAATGTTTTTATGATTATGCAATCTTTTTAAATTATGAATAAAAATTTTTAATTTAGTTTGTGTTTACATTTTTATTAATTTTGTACGTTTACGTTAACGTTTTTATTAATTTCGTACGTTTACGTGAACGTTTTTAATTTATTAATGAAAGTAAATTAAATAAAAAAAATGATGTGTAAGGTAAGTTTGGTATGAAAGGTGAGTGTTAAAACGGTTGAAAGGTGAGTGGTAAAGTTAGAGAGAGAAAAGTGACATAGCGCTGAGGTGGATGGTGAGTTTGGTGCTCTTACTCCATCCAGCCTAAGAGATAAAAAGCTAAAAGGTAGTGTAATAAATGAAAAAAATGTATTAAACAAGTAATAGTACAAAATGATCGTGATCCATCCGAAACTAGTGATGGATAAGATTGAACATATTGTGTGGGAGTTAGGGAGGTGATTTGCACACTCGCATACTTCAAAATATGCATCAAACAGTTGTATGGTAAATATACACTATTTAAATTGGTTGTACATTGAGTGTCCCAATCAAATCTATGAGTGTGTCAACCAATTCTCTTAGGGCATGTTTGGTACAAGGAGTTCAAGATAAAGAAATAAAAATAATTTAATTTCTTTTGTTTGGTTGGTAGATAAAGAAAAATGGTGGAGATTTGATTTCTTTGAGGAGTTAGGTTCTTTGAAATTTGTGTGGAAACCATTTCTATCATAATTGATGTGGAAACCATTTCTCACTTGTGAGAATTCATTTGAGCCACAAAACAAAAGAGATTTATTTGCGTTTTATTTATTTATTATTTATTGTAATTATTTATTGTTATTATAAATATTGAAATAATAATAATAATAATTTATTTATTTTATTATTATTATTTATTATTATTGTAATTTTTTATTTATTATTATTATATATTATTATTATTTTTTATAATAATAATCTTTCTTATTATTATTATTTGTTTATTTATTTATTTTTCTATTTAAATCTTTTTTAAAAGGAAAAAAAAGATTTGCGTAATTATTATTTTTTTCAATTCTCTGACGCTATCAAACAGTGGAATTCAATAAACTATCTCTCTGGATTTCATTTCTAAGAAATCCAATTCTCTGCTTTATTTCTAATCTCTGAAATTCTCTGTACCAAACGTGCCCTTAGAGTTAAGATAAAATGAAATTAGAAAGAATAATTAAAATGACAAAGATAAGAATTAATCACATTCATATTTTTTAGATGCATTGATAAAAATAGATGTATTATTATTTAAATTTTTTACTTTTAATTTAAAATATATAGCTATAATTACTTATCATTTTTTCACTAAATAACTTCTCGTTTCACATATACTAGTATCTTTTAGTAGTATCTATTGGACAAATATGTTCGCAAATGTAACTTCCAAAAATAAGCAACCATTTTCACTCGTCTTATTCAATCTCTTATATAATATGGTAAAAGCTATAAAATAGCCACGTACTTTTTATTTTGTACCAACTTGATATATTTACTTTTTTATTCAATGACTTTAACCACGTACATTCAAATTCTGTTCCGATATCACCAATATGTTAACTTGTTACCGACACGCTGACATGATGTATTCAACGCTGGCATATTTGTTTAATCTTCATAATATATATTTATAGTCAATGCCACCCACATAAAAGTCAACAAACACCATCTTCATCCAAAAAAAACACACCTACATATCTTCATTTACAAGCATCTGCATAAAGCTTATTTTCATTTCATTGTGCACCTCAATCTGTTTTCACCTACCCATCACCTCTTTCAGACCTAAATGATTATTATCATATCTTAAATTCAGTTCCCTTGTTTTCTCTTCACGATAAACTCAAATTACTCCCCTCACGTTTTCCTCTTGTATTTTAAACTCATCCACCCCTTTGATTCTTTCAATCTTATCATAATTCCCAGCCACACCAATCTTTCTTTGTATTTCTCTTGTCTTAGTCTCTATTAATAATTCAACACAAAGACACTGCTAATTATCTTCTTATCTCAACCTCACACTAATCAATCTCAACCAAACCTTGAACACCTTTTTGGTTATCTTGATTTCGAAACAACAATGACAAATACAAACCATAAATAATATGTTATGTGTTTAGAATAAGAACTATTGAAAATGAGAGAGAAGCCAAAAGAGGCGGGAAAAGTGGTTAATTCTCATTACTACAAACTGTGATCTTACAACACTATTTATAGACTTTAGGAGTCAAACTAGAAAAGTCAAGCTAGCCTAAAACTGTTACATGAACTGAATTAAGAAGCTAAGCTAAAACAGAATTAACTAGCTACTACACATTACATCTAAAAGCTACATAGAATTGCAAATGACTTGAGTTTTATGAATCAAGTTAAACTTGGACTGCCTCTACACTTTGACTCTTTGTTGTCTGAGACTGTTGACTTAATGAACATAATTTGAGCTTGTCTTGTGTTGATCTCCTTCACCCCCTCCCCCCTCCCCCTCACAAGTTGGCAGTGTGTATGGATCACATATGCCAAACTTGGTAAGACAATTGTCATGTAAAGCTTTGGGCAGACCTTTAGTCAATATGTCAGTTGCTTGTTATCTAGAAGGAGTGAATTTTATTTTACCGGGGTAATCCCCTTTGCCCAAAAAAAAGGAGTGAAATGAGGATTGATTTGGTGAGCTTTAATCTTATCTCTGACAAAGTGACAATCAATCTCTATATGTTTTGTCCTTGCATGATGAATAAGATTGGAGGCTAGTACTATAGCAGATGCATTGTCACAATAGATTAGAACTGGATTAGGAAACTAAACATTGAAGCCAGGTTATTTCACAAGTACAATTTGCAAGTGCCCTGTATTCAGCTACTATGGATGACCTAGACACTACTGATTGCTTATTTGATGTCCAAGAGATAAGTCAAGATCCTAGAAAAACTACATAGCCTATAACTGATCTCTTGGAGATGGGACAAGCTGCCCAATCACTATCATAATAGGCTGAAAGTTGTAAGGGACTGCCTTTAGGGAAGTATAATCCTTGTCCTATACATAACTTGATGTATCTGAGAACCTTGTAAAGAGCAGCTAAAGGAGTTGTTCTTGGTTGGTGAGAGAATTGACTGCTGCAAAGGAAAGATCATGCCTGGTAATGGTGAGGTAAATAAGCTTGCCAACTAAGGTTCTGTAGTGAGAGGGATCTGCAAGAGGGATTCCATCAGTAGCATCGAGTATCTTGATTGGATTCATGGGAATAGTAGATGGTTTATGATTAAGTAAATCAGCACTTTGAAGAAGATCAAGAGCATACTTTCTTTGTGACATGACAAGACATGTGAAGTTTTGAAGTAATTCAATGCCTAGATAATAATGTAGGGACCCAAGATCTTTGATACTGAAGGTGAGATTAAGTTGTTGTTTGATGAGTTTGATCATGGCTGTATCATTTCATGTTAAGAGGATATCATCCACATAAATGAATAAGGCTATGAAGCTTGAGCCTTTTGTAAGTGTGAAGAGAGAAGTGTCAGTATAGCTTTGGTGAAAACCAAACCCTTTGAGAAAATTAGTAAGTTTAATGAACCACTGTCTGTTAGCATGTTTGAGCCCATAGAGTGAAATCTTCAGTTTGCAAGCTGAGTTAGGAGGAAGTGTCGTTGAGTAGCCTTGAGGAATTGTCATGAAAACTTCTTCATCTAAATCTCCATGTAAGAAAGCATTGTTTATATCTAGTTGGAGAATGTCCCAGTTGTGGTGAGTAGCAACAGCTATGAGAGCTCTGACTAAGACCATTTTGGCTATAGGTGCAAAGGTTTCTTTATAGTAAATGCCTTCTTTTTTATTGAAGCCTTTAGCTACCACTCTGGATTTGAATCTTTCTATGTCACCATCTGCTTTGAACTTGATTCTGAATACCCGTTTTGATCAATTGGTAGTTTTCCAAGTGGTTGTGTAGTGATGTCCCATGTGTGATTGGCTTCTAAAGCTTGAATTTTTTTTGTTGATTGCCTATATCCACCCAGGATCTTTTGATGCTTGTAAATATGTGTGTGGTTTAGAAATTATGTTGATGTTGTTTATGATATGTCTTAGTGATGGTGTGTCGATGTTTGAATAGTTTAGAAATTTGGTGTAATGCTATTTTGTGATGTTGTGAATGAGAGATTATGGGAGTTTGCATTGGTAGTCAGTGAGTTTTGTGGGTTGATGTTTTGTTCTGGTTAAGGTTGTTAGAGGTGGAATAGGTGGTGGAGTTGGATTTTGTGTATTGAATGAAATAGAAGAAGTGGATAAAGGAGTGTTTGGGTGAGGTGATGGGTGAGAAGGTGTGGTGTGTTCTGAGTTAGCAGGTGTAGTTTCAAGTTGAGTTGATGAGTGTGAGTTTGAATTTGTATGAGTTTCAGTGGTAGTGGATGTAAATGTAGGTGTTGGAAAGATTTGATAGTTGTGGGTTCTGTGATAGTTTGTGATGGTGAAATATTGGGTGGTGTTTGAGGTTTGGCAAAGGGAAACTCAGTCTCATCAAATAGAACATGTCTGCTAGTGATGGTTTTGTGAGTGATGGGGTCATATAGAACATATTCTTTTTGAGTGAATGAATATCCAACTAGGACAGTTGGAATTGATCTTTGTGCCATTTTGTCTGTACTGTAATGATGTACAAAAGCTCTACAACCTATGGTTCTGAGGTGTTCAAGTGGAGGTGGTTGTTTGTAGAGTATTTCATATGGAGATTTATCATTGATTGGTTTAGAAGGGAGTCTATTTATAAGATATGTTGCTGCTAATAAATAATATCCCCAAAAATGATTTGGAAAGTGGGCTTGAAACTTGATTGCTCTTGCAATTTCTAATAGTTGTCTGTGTTTCCTTTCAACTCTAGCATTTTGTTGAGGTGTGTTTGGGCATGTTGTTTGGTGTAAAATTCCATTGATGTTAAAATACTCTGAAAGGTTTGAGTTTAGGAATTCAACGCCATTATTACTTCTAATGGTTTTGATAGTTGTTTGGAAGTGGTTTTGAACATAAGCACAAAAGGTTTTGACATTTGTAGTTGTATGTGTTTTGTTTGGCATTAAATATATCCATGTTGCCCTTGAATGATCATCAACAATTGTGAGAAAGTACTTGCATTTGTTTACTGTGGAATGTTTGTAAGGTCCCCAAACATCAATGTGAACAAGGACAAAAAGTTTAGCAGCATAGGAAAAACTTGTTGAAAAAGGTAAACAATGTTGCTTTGCTAAAGGACATACATCACAGACAGAAGTAGAATTACATTTGAACAAGTGTGCTAGTGATTTATTTTCTTAAAAACAATAAATGAAGAGTGTCCTAGTCTTGAATGCCAAGTTGATGGAGTTGAGTTTGTTTGAAGAATGGTGGACTGATAGCTAGGACTTGATGGTGGTGGTGAGATGAAGTAGAGACCATCACAGAAGGTGCCATGTGCAATCCTCTTGTTATGGTCCTAAAATATACAATAGGATGCAGTTAGAATGAGTGAAATTAAAGTGCCATGTTGTAACTTACTAACTGAGATGATGTTGTAGGTGAATGGGAGGATGTAAAAGACATTATGCAGTATAATGTTGGCATTGATGATGACTGAGCCAATTGTGTTTACTGAGACTGTTTGTCCATTGGGTAAGTTAACAAGTATAGGTGTAGTTAAGGTGTGGATATTATGCATTATGGTTAAAGTGATTGAAATGTGATCAGTGGATCCACTATCAATTATCCAAGCATTAATAAGATTGGTGCTAGACTAGCAATGAATTTAAGAATTTTGAGGCTTTTATTTGAGAAAATACCTTGGGAGGTGCTTCCTTGATTGTTCTGTAACATAAGTAGAACTTGATTGATTTAGTTTTGTAGCTGATCCATCCTTGCTGAAACATGTGTGTCACTTGTTTGGACTGCAGTTTATGAAGTTTGTGCGTTAGGATCCTCTTGTCCTACAACCAAATTGACAATCCTTGTGGATTTGTTCACAGTCTTTGGTGGTTGGTATTTACCATGTAATGGGTGACCAACTGAATATCCCATAATCTTGTAACATTCTTCCTAAAAATGTCCTTCTTTACCACAATTTCCACAGTATAATCCCTTCCTAAACTTGCTTTTCCTTTCAGTAAGAGTGTTTAGGTTAAAACCATTTCTCTTGTTGTCTGAACTAGTGTTTGGATTAGGACTGTTTTGTGGTCTTTGTGGATTGTATCTTAGGACTACACTGTTGAAACTGGTAGAGGGCCTAGAGTGAGAAGTGTAGGTGTTGAAGATAGTGGAATTGGTAGATTTGGAAGACAATCCTTCTCTTTGTTTCTCCTCTTGTCTAACAATGGTATAAGCTTTTGTTGTAGATGGTAATGGTTGCATGAGTAGTATCTGCCCTTTGATGTTTGAATAACTCTCATCCAATCTCATTAAAAACTGAATCAATCTCTTCCTTTGATCCCTTTCACCATTTACCCTACCATTTTCACAATTGCAAACACAAACACACATGTATGGTGCTTCTAGTGCATCAAATTCATCCCAAAAACCTTTTAACTTTTGATAATACACCTCAATTGTGAAATTCTCTTATTTTAATTGAACCGTATCATTTATGAGTTGAAAAATTCTGTGACCATCAATTTGTACATAGCGCTCGTGCAACTCAGACCATAACTTAGATACCGAATTAATGAAATTCAAGTTGTTACTGATTTGTTCACTTACAGTGTTTAAGTTCCATGAAATCAAGATATCATTGTTTCTTTCCCAAATAGGTTTTAATTCAGACTCTATTGCTGGTTTTGGGAATTGACCAGTCACAATCTTCATCTTGTTCTTTGCATTCAATGCAATCATAAGTGACCATTTCCAAGACCTATAATTGTCTGATCCTGTTAACTTCTTTTAGATTAGTAATAACCCTGGGTAATCAGTTTAATGTAGAAATAATGGATGATTTGAGTTGATTTCATCATTATCTGTGTTGTTTGGATTGGTGTTGTTTGGATTAGTGTTGTTTCCCGCCATTTTCAAGATTTTAAAAATGTGATTATGATCTGTGATTTTGATTGATTGTGGTTATGAATTGACTTAGCAGTTGTGTTGTTGTTGTGATTTGAAAACGATTGGTGGTGATTTAATTGAAAATTGTGAAGTTATGGTGGTTTGTGGTGGTTAGTTACGGTGGTGAAAGTTTGTTACGATGGTGGGATTCTTTTATGAGTTTGTTATGTTTGTTAGAGGTGGCGGAATATGGTGGTGATGATGGTTGAGCCCTTATGGTGCTCTGATACCATATTGAAAATGAGAGAGAAGCCAAAAGAGGCGGGAAAAGTGGTTAATTCTCATTACTACAAACTATGATCTTACAACACTATTTATAGACTTTAGGAGTCAAACTAGAAAAGTCAAACTAGCCTAAAACTGTTACATGAACTGAATTAAGAAGCTAAGCTAAAACAGAATTAACTAGCTATTACACATTACATCTAAAAGCTACATAGAATTGCAAATGACTTGAGCTTTATGAATCAAGTTAAACTTAGACTGCCTCTGCACTTTGACTCTTTGTTATGTGAGACTGTTGACTTGATTAGCAGAGTTGAGCTTGTCTTGTGTTGATCTCCTTTAAGAACTTGAATCACCCTTTCTTGTGCTTATTTCTTTTCGGAAAAAAAAGCAAGAATCACACCCTTTTGTTTCTTCGAATAAACTGAAGCACGAATACGCTTTTGTTCTTGATGTATATTTGGATGTTGTTTTAGGTTTCGATCTAAAGAACCCCAGGTAGGTAATGATTGGTTTTGTTTTTGTTAATGGTTTATACAGATCAATGAAGGATTATGTTGGATCTGTAAAGACCTTTGATTATTTTGTAAACCAAAACCCGAGATCTTTTTCTTGTAAATTCGAAGTTTGTTTTGTTTTTTTCGTTAATCTTGATATAAAGAGAGTTGTTGTGGTTTGTTGTAGCTGAGAAGATTGTATATATCAATTGTTGTAGATGATGCTATTCGAATATTGTATTGTTTTTGGGTGATAGATGAGATTGTTGTGAAGTTGATTGTTAAGATATAGTTAATTAGATGGTTGATGATTCTTGTTGTTTGCTGTTGATTCATATGGTGAGGTTATATGATACAAGTCAGTTAAAAATTAAAATTATTAGGTTCTTCATTTTAAGGTTTTTGATTTTGGGTTTTTTTTCTCAATTCAAGGTTTTTAAAGCTATTTTATTTTAAGATTAGGACTTTTAGATTTAGGATTATAGGATCTGGTATTTGTGTTTTCAAGATTTTAGGATTAGTATAAATGTGGAGGTTGTGTTTGTGAGATAAGTGGTGAAGATGAAGTAGAGAGATAAACAATAAAAAGACCAAAATACCCTTGCTGATGTAGACATAACAGTTGTTAACAAGGGCAAGTTAGTCATTTTATGTTATAACTAGACAATTCACGGGGGCAAAAATTACACATGTGGCATTGTTTAAAGTATACGTGGATATAAAAAAATAACGTGGAAATCTAGCCGGTCATATTGGTAACATTATCACAAAACAAACACATACGTGGTTGAAATCATTGAAAAAAGTAAGTGTATTAAGTCGACACAATATAGAAAGTACGTGGCTAATTTATAGCTTTGACCCTATATAATAAGAGTAGATATAAAATGAGAAAATAGATATTTTATTTACTCATATGAGAGATTAATTTTGATGTTGACAATTCTAACTGGCTAATAAAAGTCAAAAGTTTTAATTTAGTCAACACGTTAGACAATGAAAACCCTGTGGGTATTATGCATATTATTGATGACTATTTATAATGACAATTACATAGACATTATTAAACCCTAACGGACCTTAAGCCCACATGTGGGCTTGGGACGACTAATCTTTATCATCTAATACTCCCCTATAGTCCGAGCGGTGAAATTGCGAAAGCTCCATTAGATGGATTAAGTTAGTCTGCCCAAGCTCGGTCTGTAGGCTTAAGGTCCATTAGGATTTAGGTTATCATATCTTTGTAATCTATAAATAGTGGTTAATAATAAAGTTACACCTGCAGGGTTTTCTATCAGTCAACATGGTATCAGAGTGGGTTTGATCCTCAGACCTAGGTGGCTACGTTGAACCGTCTCCCCTAAACTACCCCGTCAAACCCTAGCTGTTACCTTTACCTAAATCGAAAAAAAGGATAACCCAAGCCCAAATCTACAGGCAACCTTTATGTGGATCGTGATGAGGATGATGATAAGGTTGGAGGTCAAGGTTTTGCTTTATTGTTTTTCTTTTTGTGGTATGACCACTATGGGTTTGCTTTGTTTTTTAGGGTAGTAAGGCGTTTCTGGTATGATGGTAGCTTATGTAACTTGCTATGGTTGGTGATGTTTTGTTATTTTAGATATTTCAATTTCTGTTTTTTTAAAAGACTTATGTTATGTTTTAAGAGAATACATTGGTTTATTCTCCTGTATGATATTTTGGTTTATCCGTATGGAAAAAAGGATACTTTGGTTTATCCTGGTTCCGGATACTTTGATTTATCCCGTATGAAAAAAATGATACTTTGGTTTATCCTGGTTCGGGATACTTTGGTTTATCCCGTATGAAATGAGGATAATTTGGTTTATCCTAGTTCAGGATACTTTGGTTTATTACGTATGATATATTGGGTTATCAGTTCGTGACTTTCTGTTTTGAAGATCGGTCTCCGCTTGCTGTCGGTTGTCTTCATCAAATAACTAGTTATTGCTTTAATGTTTTATTTTGTTTTCTGCTCCAGTCTGAGATTTCACGATTTCGCCGCTCGGACTGCGAGGGAGTATTAGATAAATTATGTTAGTCGGCCCAAGCCCGGTATGTGAACTTAAGGTCCATTAGGGTTTAGGTTATCATGTCTTTATAATCTATAAATAGTGGTTAATAATAAAGTTATACCTAGAAGATTTTCTATCAGTCAACAAATTTCAACCATCAAAATAAATATATATATAAAAACACATATGTAGATTTTATAAACAAACTAACTAAGTAATTAACATAACTTTAGTGTTTAAATTATGAATATAAACGTATGTGTTTTTATGTTTTTAAAATAAAATTATAAAACTTATAAATACCCCCTACACTTTACATTTTTTTATAAAAAACATATATGTTGTCATTATTAATGAACATTAGTATCATTTTATAAATTAATGTATACGCACAGGATTATAAATATCAAAATGAAAGTATAAGTTATTGTGACATGTAAATAAATACATGAGATTGTACACATATGAACGAGTAATGTTATTTCTCTTTATAAAATTAAGTAAAGAGATCCACGAAAGTACTTTTTTTTACTAATGACATTCAATAACGACTTATGTTATTCCTAATTTAAGTTTAACCCGCATGCACACGGATTTATAAATTAAATACTACTTAAATTATAATTAACATGAATATAAGCATCAAAATGAAGGCACTGCTACAGTGAGATGAAAATAAATACACGAGATTGTACATATAACAAGATACATGTAATTCGTCTTTTCAGTTTAAATAAAGAAAAACCGGAAGAAACATTTTTTCAAGGGTAATTACGTCTGATTAAACACGCATTATATATAGAACATGATATCAATAGTTAAATTTAAACAACATCAACATCAACACCGTGTCATCTTAACAAAGTCAAATATTTTATTCAACAGGAATATATACAAAATATTTATCGATATAACAAAAAATTTATGTAAAAACTCACCCGTGCACGGTATTGTGTTTATATAAAGTCGAAAAATTTACTGAGTTTTACAAAAAAAATATATATATGTAATAGCCCCGTGTAACGTGGTTAAAAACTAGTTTTAATAAAAATCATGTGATAATTTATCCCTAATCGATATGTCCATGAAAAACTATCATCATACATACCTTTCACTTTTTCCTACTTCTTTCCTAATCTTTAATCCAGCTTTTCTTATATGTTCATATTTCCGTAATTTCATTCTTAATCTCCAAGAATACATCAAACACACTAAATTAATTACAAATTGCACGTTTTAAACTCTTTTTTGGATGTATAATATAACTCTTCCGGTTTAATGTAGCTTGTTCTTATACAAATAAACCTGAAATTCACGCATTTAATAAAGGTATTGTCACGAAAAAAGTATAACCGAAAAACATTGCTAGCCGAAAAAATTAATTATAGCTCTCACGGCCTGTGAATACTTTATTTATTTATGATTAACGCAATACTCCTTATGATATTTCATCGCATTGGGTATTTAAAAGTTTATGCTACGGGTTTTATTTTACATGTTATTATAAGTTGTAGAATTTATGGCTTTAATTATTAGAGGAGAGTGATATTAGATAATAAAAAAAACTCCGATACTATAGGACTCATCTATAGGGGTGAGCATACCGGACCGTCGACAGGACAGGACCGGAAGACCGGACCGAATCGGACTGACCGGACCGGAGCGAATGTATTTCGGTCCGGTCCAAGGTCCGGTATTTTGGACCAATTCGGTCCTCGGTCCGGTCGGTCCGGTCCGGTCCGACCAAAAACCCGATGATAATGCCGTGTAGGACCGGACCGACCCGGACCGGACCGTACCATTTCGGTCCGGTCCGCGGTCCGGCAATATGGACCATTTCGGTCCTCGGTCCGGTCCGGTCTTGGACATATGCTCACCCCTACTCATCTCTACTATTTATTTAAAAAAAATCAATGGCTGAGATTAAATGCATTTTATTATTTCATATATTTTTTAAAACTTAAATATCACATAAACCGTTAATCGTTGAGCGAAAAAAATATACCATCACGAAGAGCATTTAATTATCTTTATATAGATATCCACTTTGATATACTTTCGACAATTTTTTTTCTCGTTTTTTTCTTCGTTTTCTACACTGATATCGTATGTGATTTTATCATATGTGATTTATCAGTAATACTGATAAGGATAGTTAGTACCGTTAGTAATAGAAGTTAAGTCTGGTAGAGCAAAGAAAAAAGGTAAAAAAAAGTAAAAAAAAAAACAAAAAAAAGTAAAAAAACAAAAAAAATTGTCTAAAGTATATCAAAGTGGATATCTATAAAAAGATAATTAAATGCTCGTCGTAATGAAATGCCCGTCGTGATGATATAGTTTTTTTCGTTTAATGATTAACGGTTTGAAAGATATTTAAGTTTTAAAAAAAATGAAAATGAGTTTTGGGTTTAATCTCATCCATTGGATCAAGACGGAGATGTAAGGTGATGATTAGTCCCTTGGTATCCAAATAAACTTAAATCTAACTATTATTAGGACAAATGTTTAGAAAAATATTATTTTTGAAGTCATGTGCATGTACGCGGTTTAGACATATGTCAAAATTAATGAATATTCTTTTTGGGTTTTGCTAAACTCTGCCCACTAGGCAGAGTTTAAGGTGTAGTTAATAAACATAAACTTTTTTAATTTACAAGAAAATACATTAAATACATATTAAATTTACTTATAAATTACTATAATTAACCAGAAAATGCATTAAATACACATTAAATGAATTAAATCATTCCTTAGCAAAACCCATTCTTTTTATATATGGTATAATCTCGTGCATAATTGTGTTTTAGTACAAAAGTCAATTTAAGTTTTTAACAATACTATTAAAAATGTTAAAGTGTAGTAAAGTTAAGTCAGTCGCTTGAGATTTTTGATCGCACATGATCTATGCGGATATCGTGTTTGTGTGACAATTGAGTGATGGAAAACATATTCCTCACCTCTTATTCATGTGGTGGATTGTCTATAAACATCTGTCCTTATAGAAATAACTAGCAAAAATAAGATTATGTAGTATAATGTGAGATGAGGAAGTGAACCGTAGCTTCGAAACTGGATGCATTACTCTCAAAGGCGTCCGGTTCTTGTATTTAGGGACTACAGGTGGAGCGCACAATTGTCTACGGGTGAGTAATTGGAAGAGTTTTCGAGAAGGGAAATACTAGATTATCAAAAAGGAAGATGAAAGCTTATCCATTGGAGAAGGACGGTTACGTTGTTAAAGTCGGTGGTTAAGTTCGATCCTATTTTTCATATGTCCTATTTTTAGAGTTCTTCGAGTGTCCTTAATATATTTGGAAGCGATTCGAGCATTTTTTAAGACGGTCACACTGAGCTAGCAGCAATAAAGCTACGTGGGTGAAAGTGGAGTAAAGTTTTTACTAACTATATCATGTGGTCTTCATGGTGAGTCTATCTTATTGCGTTAAATAGAGGTTAATGGGTTAAATGGTTTGGAAGGTTTTTACATCCAAAAAAAACGCCCTTATGCAAATGTTAATATTAAGGCTATGTCACGTGTAGGATGAGAACGTTGATAAGCGCTTAAGATTGGTGGACGAACTTGCTGGACAGTATTGCTTGAAGTTACGGTTTTATGTATCAAAGGGTAACATTTAGATTGTATTGCTCTTTAACTGGGTAGGGGAGAATACTGAATTTCTGGAAAGATCATTGGGTATGAGTATGCTTAAAGATCTATTTCTCGTTATAATCTGATTGATCTTCGTGTAAATATTGTAACGTTTGCACGAAGTTAAATGACGCTACCTATGAGTTCTTTTCGACGAATGTATAGGGTGCAGCTGAACAATTCAACGTCGACTACCTTCACTGAAATGATAGTTTGGTTAATTTAGTGTCTAAATGCCAGATTAGTGGTTTGGAACTTGGATAGATCGGTGATTTTTGGTGTTCTTATATCGAAAGGTGTCGAGTGAGAACGCTTTCCCGATGTTTGCTCAAAGACTGAAGCGGTTAAAGTACTCTCGATTAAAGTAATCTGTTCTTGCATGGAAAATCAAGATTGATGCCCGTCCTAACGCTTCAACTTACTCGTAGAGGTAGGTGATCTACATTTACATTTTGTGTCCCTGTTGTGAATGGCGGGTCGAGGAGTCCTTCGCGCATTTTGTTCTTTTCGGTGTCATTTGTCAAAACAGATTGCTCGTAATTAATCTTTATTGGAACGGCGCTTCTTGTTGATAATTCGTACGACTGAGTGTTTTCTTGGATATGACATTGCCGATTGCGGTGAATCTAAATTGATGTAAAAAGTGAGGTTCTATACACATGTGATGGCAGTTATGGACGTATCGTGATCAAGCTCCATTTTGATGAATAGTTCCATCGAAGACGGTTAATTTTTGAAATAGTATGTTTCTATGTCATTTTATGGGTGTTGTTCAAAGTAAAGCCTTGTTAGATGTAACGTAATGGTAAAAAGATCCCTATCTATTTTTTTGTTATCTAATAGCTTCCTTGCATGTTTTTATTCTTGTGTAAATAAAATCGTCGTTAAAAAAAACATTCCTTAGCAAAACCCATTCTTTTTATATATGGTATAATCTCATGCATAATTGTGTTTTAGTACAAAAGTCAATTTAAGTTTTTAACAATACTATTAAAGATGTTCCATTAAGAAAAACCTGAACGCCGATCACGTGTATTATTGTGCATCTTTGTAATCAATGCTTCATTTTGATATTTCTGACCCCTAATTATATCATGACTTGTGCAATGGTATTATGAAGTAACGCTCTCGGAAACACATTCCGCTGCGACCCAATTTTGGGGGTGTTACAAGATTCGTTTTTAAATGTATTTTCATGGTTTTGATTTTTCATCGAGTATTATATAACACAAATAAAAATATTTAAGGTCAAAGTTGGAAGAAAAAAAATTGAAAAGTTAATAGGAGACAATAATTTTAGAACGGAGGGAGTAACTGTCTCTTAATTTTTTTGACATTGTTATGGACTTTTCACTTCCTAATTACATAGGTGGGGAACACTTTTATAGATGGATTTTTTTTGAACATTATAATTGGAAGAGTAAACAGCAAAAATCATCCATGTGGTTTGTATTTTTTGGCACTAATCATCCTTAGCTGATACTATTGCCACTAATAATCCGCGAGCGATGAAACATTCGGCAAAAATTATCCCTCACCACTAATTATGAAGGGTAATTATGTCATTTAAAACACACCGGGATGATTTATGCCAAAATATGTTTAAACCACAGGGATGATTTTTGCAGTTTTATCAAAAAAACTAATATTCACAATTATTATAATTTTTTATTTTTGTTTAATTAAATCATCACTTCATTATAATAATAGAATTTACAACAAATTAGAGGGGAGCCGAGATACTATATGGGTCTTCACTCCTTTGCGTCAAAGGCGATATTATTATTATTTTTATTATTATTATTATTTATTTATTTCTATTATATTTATTTGTAATTTACTTATTTTAATTAATTATTATTATTATTTATTATAAATCACTTTATTAGAAATTTAAGGGATTTATAAAAAATTATTAGGAAGCCGAGATATTATTTAGGCCCCCACTCCTTGATGTGTGTGTTTATCTAACTGGGACTTCTGCCTTTGACACAAACCATGCTGACTGATTGATGCGACACAACGTAAACGTGTGAAGGCGAAACAAAATCAGTCATCCTGGTTTTCTGTAGTCAAAAGTCCGGATAGCCCCCGTTGGATAACAAACATTAAGGGTAAGTCTGGCGGCTAGATGATTCTGGCTTTCCGATAATTTATTTTTTGTAAATCTCTTTAATTTTCTAATAAAGTTATTTATAATAGAGAATATATAAATAAAATAAAAAAGAATTAAAAGTAAAAAGTAAAAAAATTAAAAATATAAAAATTTATAAAATAAATATAAGTAAAGTTATTTATAATAGTGAATAGATATAATAAAATAAATTCATATATTTAATAAGATCAACTCTTTTCTATTGCTATAAGGGGTGAGGGACCAGATAGTATCTCGGCTTCCTCTCTAATTTACTTGTTAAATCTCTTGAGTTTCTTATAAAGTGGATAATAGATAAGAATAATATATGATATTTTAAATATAATAAAGTGATAATAATCACATTTTAATAGGATTAGTCTTTCCATTACTAAAGGAGTGGGGGCCCAGATAGTATATCGGCTTCCCTCCAATTTGTTGTAATCTCTATTATTCTAACGAAGTGATGTTTTATAAAAAATAATAATAATAATAATAATAATAATTAGTTTTTTTTGTAAACTACAAAAATCATCCTTGTGGTTTAAACATATGGAGGGTAATTATGTCATTTAAAACACACAAGGATGATTTTTGTCGAACGTTTCATCACTCGGGGATGATTAGTGGCAATAGTATCGGTTAGGGATGATTAGTGCCGAAAAGTACAAACCACAAGGATGATTTTTGCAGTTTACTCTTTGTTTTAAAAGTTTTGCCAACTATCACCTTTGGAGAGGTGTTTAAGCAGTTTTTACTTAAAAATTTAGCATTAATTAAACTAATATATTCCATAATTATATACATTTATTCATTTTAAACATAGAATGTGATGTTAAACATTAAATGTATAATGTTCATTGATTGTTTACTTTTTAATTAAGAAAGCCTTAAACACCACCCAAAAATGGTGGTTAGCAAAACCCTTATTTTAATACAAATAATTACAATAACAATAACAATAATTTTTTATTTTTTGAAAAAGGCAATATATAAATAAAAGACCACAAAGGCCAAAAAATACAACCAAAATGAACCTTATACAACAAGGCCAACAAAAAAACTACCAGCACGACTAGTAGCCAAGAGGGAAAACAAAAAATACACTAAAGGCCACTAGACAAAAAAAACAATCAAATAGGCTTTGGAACTTGTTGCAGCAACCGCAGACCAACACGAAAAAAACTTTGCTATTCTCGACTGGTCCAACGTAAACAAATGTCAGAGCATCTCTATCGTGCAAAGAAGCCTCCATAATGGCCATTAACGTAAATTTCTCTATTTTAATTTGACTACCATAGTTTGAAATCTTGGTGTTGGAAGCATGAGTTAACATGAATTTTAGGTAGAAGATCAGTCATTTCTTTAAGACAAAAATGGTTAAATTTTGGTAAATATAATCCATATGTAGGTGACAATTCTTAAAGAACAACTTGGACTTGACGAAGCATTTAATTACAAAGAAGAAATCGATATCAACTCAACACTCCAAAGGTATGGACATTACTAATATGCTTATAATCAATCTCTAACATTTGGTTAATTTTTTATATTCTAGTTTTGTGGGCATGTAATGTTTGTTAAGAAACGGTCCGCTTTATATTAGGTATTTTCCTGATGGGATTGACATATATTTTGATATAGTATTTGAAATGTGAGAGCGAGAATGTTTGGAAGCGAGCAAGATGCAAACTGACCTTGCCCGGCAGAGATGTAGCATTTGAGGAGGTCTCATTTCAAATACACTGTCCGTGGAATGACGAAGGGCTAACACCAGATATAGAATATTATATTTTCAAGAGATTGCTATTAAGAGGATTTGTGCAATGGAGTTCATAATGTTGAGTTTCATGAAGGTTGTCAGTAGAACACCAATTGATCTCATATCGGACAGGAAAAATGCACAGTGCTTGAAGATGTCGCAATCGCTCTTGAAAGTGTATTCCTCCACGTTTGTAGCTCTTTCGTGAAGCTACAATGTTGAAAAACGATAGTAGCAATTGTGTGATATATAAGCGTCAGAAACCACTCATAAATCTTGCCAATTAAACTGTTGGTTACGAGGGGATCTACCTTATGATTGTGTTCAGTTATTTAGCGCATGCGCAACACTATTATGTTTCTGTGTAACTCATCAAGAATAAACATGTATACCTCATGTTTCCCAACCAACTTATAATGAATACTAGTTTCGTTAACTAAATTCTGTCGAGATTTAGAGCAAGCGATTGAAGTCCTATGTTCTAGCCGGACTATCAAAAAACGACTTGAAGTTATTATCTTGTACTAAGCAAGAGAATGATGAATGGTTTTTTTTCCAAGTTGGAGAGAAGTAAACCACGTTAGCCAATACCGTGAGATGACCCCACGATTAACTCCGCTAAGCAAGATAGTTCATTTTGTCCCTAGAGTACTCTGGTCGACTAGAGAAATAAAATACAGAGGGTACGTCTTTTATGGTGTATTGGTGATCCCTATTTATAGGAGCGTCGTCTAAGGACTAGTGTTTCCTATAGTTTCGTTACTTTGAGTAGTGGCCATAGTGGGCGGCCCTTTTTCGCTGCAATATCCCGACAATCCTGTTGGACAACGTAGATGAGGTCTCTCCGGCGGGACAGATTCGCCTATAGGTTATCCGTGGACGATTTGGCTATAACGGGATCCTCACTACGATCGCTAGGTTCGGGCGCCAGAGCCCACGCGAAGATTTTTTACTATGGCCTGTTTTGACAGGTTGTACAAAGCCCAAAACTCAATAATAATGTGGCCCCAAATCCCCAGAGGCTGGGATACCAAGTATAACTCATCAAGTCCCCCCAAGTCCTTACGAATCATATTCCTCTGGGTTATGTCCTCATGCGGTTGATCAATAGCTAAGACTTCGTATCTACTATGTTATCGTCTCTGGAGTTAAAAAACTTATTTTTATCGTACCGCTTCGTGTGGGCTTGACGTTATCATGAAGTGATCTGGCTTGCCGTTACCTTACGTGAACTGGAGTGACGACACATTTCTCGCTGTTTCCCATGCCTCGTTTGCGATCTTTGAGAGTTAGCAATGGTACACACAGTTGCGTCCGTCCATCCAAGTTATCGTAGATAACTATACCCAATATAATATACCCCGCATATTGTACTGGGTTTTCGCTTCAAGTCTTCTCGAGAAAATCGTTCCGACTGCCATTTTATTAGCTTATAGAGCTTTTACTTCTTATTCCTCGACGTTCCGATAGCGATTATTTTTCCTCGTTCTCATTTATTTCGAATTCAGTTAAGCTTTATCTAGTATGTCTTCTGTTCAAAATGTGGGCTAATATACATTTCCAGTATGAATCCCAAGAAATATTAAAGAGACCTTTGGCAATAATTATCTATTCCAGATGAAGTTCATCCTACCATTGTCCTCCAGACCGGAACAACTATCTCCTAATGTCCTAGGTAAATGGGTGTCCTATACTAGGTTATTTCTAATTATTGTGCTATAGGATCCTCTTACCAATTTTATATGTAGCTGGTCTCAAAAAGATTTCTTATCCATTGATTTAATATTAATGTTATACCCTTTCTCGTGCTGTGCAACCTATATACTCATTACGAGTTTTGACTGCGCGTAAAAACTGATCTCCAAGCCCCGTCGATAGCTTTCTTTACTTCCGGGCGTTTCTACACGCGCATATATATGACGGATTGTTTTCGGTTTGCCGAACGTTCCCTATCTGCCCACCTCTTTCTCTCGAAACTTCCGATTCTAGTAAAATCTGCGATACCTTGATTTTTTCGTGGGTTGATTCACAGGGTATACCTATCATCCATCCCTAGTATTGCGTATGACGGGGGCTGCGATGGAAAGAGTAAGGATCCAGAGCTCCGCCCATCTTACTGCTACGTTCAAGAGCCAGCTTATCAGGACATTTCTCGAATAAAGCTCCTTTCCGAGCTGGTATCTGAAAATATAATTTTAACTCTTGTGCGTTTGTGCCCTTACTATCCATTTTGGTGAAACATTATACCAGCTTTGATAGACCTATAGAACGGTGATGAAAGCTCGTTTTTGGGTGGAAAAAAATTTTTTATATTAAAGTTTTATTTGGGATTAATCTTATGTATATTATTTAATTCAACATGGTTTCTTGAACATATCAGGACTGATGACACTTAGTGACTTCCACAGCAAAGACCATGTTGTACCTAAGTCGAGACGTGGGCAAGCGTCCTTACCCATCCGAGAGACGACAGAAAATCGCTACGACTACGTTCTAAGAAGACGTCGCTTCTGAATTCTGAAGAAGCCAACGGTTGAGGTTATATTATTTCCTCGCTGCGGAATATTAACATACGTTTCACTCTGGATGACGGGCTTTTTCTTGTACGCACGTTTGGTGATCGTGTCTCCCCCTCAGGCTGTTTCGTCCACACCATCCGAAAGATATGGATTAATGACTCAAAAGGTTCGAGGATTCAATGATGGGTGCGAGCGAGCGACAATGTTGTCCTTGAGGGATCGGAGGTGAGGTCGTCGTACTAATCATGAGAGCAGGAACTTATAAGAAGAAGCTTTTGGGCATAAGGATGTATGCTCGGGGTGTAGCTTACTTAGGGAACAGATGAAGCTGAATATGCTAGGTTGAAGTCTTTGGTGAATTAGAGAGGAGAGACGGAGTCCGCGAGGTATCTCCTCTCCGTGATCAGTTTCTATTTTGTGCTGCGAGAAAATCTTTTATTTGAGCCATGAGGTTCGACTCTTAAGAGTGCTTTTCACAAAGCGATACTGACATCTCCTTCTAGATTCTCGGCTCGTACTTAAGTCTGCCTTGCTAGGCCCAAGCTGCGTGTGATGAAGCCAGGAACTAGTTCCTCCTGTCCTCCGACATATGGACTATTACTTTCTGAGGTATGACATTGTACGAGCTTTTTTTAACTTATACTTCTACCTTGCATGTTTTCTACTCTCATTTATGCGTTTAAATCCTGTGATTTAAAGAGAAATGGTTAGCACAGCAGGAAGCACAGAGGCTCATGTGTTCGTACAATCGTGTCCAAGAACTTAAGGTACATATTATGACGTGTCCGCTCGTATTGGAGGGGAAATTTTTATCCTGCTTCACCTGACGTATAGCTTTGGCGCGAAGCAGATAGAGCTGTTGAGACGCATGGGTGGAGCAGCAATGAGTTAAATGTGTAAATAGTCCCTCCCCGATTACGCAAACATAGCGGATCATACATGTAGGCTGGGCCGTGATTTTTGGCTATGCAATAAGGGTTTTTGTTTGAGCGCACGGATCAAAATGACATACGCGACGCCAGGAAAGCCCGACTCTTTATCGCAGTCGCTTGCCAAAAATACGATTCGCATTGAAATACAAATTCCTGACGCGAATAAAAGCTCTTGAGGAAGCAACTTCCCTTGTTATTTGATTGAAGTCCAAAAAAATTCTCCGATGGATAGAGCGTCTTGGATGTTGTTATTGACGAAACCTTCGGACAGATCTTCCAGAAGCAGCTCATTTTCTAAACGTTCCTATGAGCATATCTCCTAGTAGCTCGCCGCCCTATCTATCATGCAGATGTAGTAATGCTTTATCAGGGGAGAACTCTTTATCCTTTGCTGCTCTAAACGTTCCACATACTCCGTGCCGCCGAAGGCGCGAAAAAGCCAGGCCCATATCTTCGTGCAAGTTATAATGGTAATATAAGTTTCTCACCTTTTATTACCTCATCAAAACTTGCTGAAGGGTGGAGCTAGCACATTCTGAGCGGTTGTACCATGACTTGAGAATTTGGACACGGATGAAGATTTGTGGAGCGTGGTTGATATGCCCCACCTTGAAGGATCCTCATTTTGCAAACTGTTGCCCGTGCACCGCGCATGTGGAGTCTTATACAGCGCTTGTTTTGGTTTTTGAATTTATGTTTATATGCTGTAGCCTGTATTGACAGTGTGCGCTTGTTATTGTAAAATTGATAATACTGTTGTAATATTGAACATCGTGATTATGGACATAATCTGTAGAATCCGTACCATAAGCAGTTTTGTCAAGTGCTTTGATTATAGCTATCACTTCTCGTTTATTACTGGTGTAAAACTTTCGAAATAGATTAGATTTCTTAGTGAATAATTTTGGGTTATTCTCACCCGTTCTTGAGCGCCTTGCAATACCTCTCTATGTCCCTTGCGAAGTTGATTTTTCTGATGTTAGCTCAATAAGAATGATCCTTAATTATACGTTGGATAAAAATTTTGTGAGCATTGGTCTCCTTCTTGCTATGCCATTCCTTAACAAATATATAACATTGGCTAAGTGTAAATACATTTAAAAATTTCTAAAACTCGTAAGAAGAGCTAATCCTCACTTTTTCATTGGAAATGCAAAATATACAAGATACGAATAAAATAAAATATTGCCACCTCACGGAGCATCGGTTATCATCAAGAATTGTTCAGAATTCTTACCCTTCATGATATAACACTTTATTTAGATTAGCAAAAATTTCCGATGTCCCTCATGGCATTTCATTCCTTTGCAGCCTTTGACTTTGTAGAGCTCCAATTGTCAAGCGACTCTTTAAGCTTCGTACATCCTTTCCCACATGAGGTCCAAGTTTGCCTTCGTACCGCGTAAGTGACTATGACCTGGCTCAATTATGACTAACCGGATACCCAGGTCGCGGCCCGTCATGAAAACGTTTATGCCGGCGGATCTCTTGAGTTTATCTATTATTTCCTATCTTTCTTTCTTAGCTTTTTTTTTGCTTCTAGGTAATCTGATCTTGCTCCCTTCTTTCTTCTATAGGTCCAATTGATTCCAGAGCTTCGTTGTTTTTGCGTCGAGTATCTATCGATCTCACGCGGCTTCCATTATTTTTGCCAAGAGCCTATCGCCGCAGGGATGACAGCTTCCGGGCCATAAGGTCATGAGAATGGTGGTTCCCCGTTACGTGACGTGATCGTTGTAAACGGTGGCCCATAAGGACAGCGGAAAGTTTCTTCTATCCAATCTTTTGCCGCTACTTCTCTCATCAGCCTTGCTTTATTCCAATCTCCTAAACTTCAATTGGTCTCTTTCAACGACGACCATATCGCTTTATGTTTCACGACACGAAGCATTGCGGATTCATATGTCTCGACATGCCAATCCTTTGAATGAGTAAATTACGATCATGTTTCTCCATTGAGTCAGATATAATTCCCCTGTTAGGCCAAACTGCAAACAAGTTGTCCTAATGACATCTTCGCTACTTGATTGGCCGGGATTGGAGTTTGCCGATGAGCCTTACTGTCCTCGTTCCTGTAGTGAAATAAGTCTATATGCGACGAATTAAGAATATTGACTTTACCTTGTACCCTTCCGAGAAAGATTCGCGGAAGTCTATTCCTCCCACTATAAAATAGCTTGGATAACGCTGATCTGAGGGTCAACATTATGCTTGCGGATATCAGTGGAATAGTAGGGGGGATTCGGGTCATCATTCGATTCTCCCGTTATTTCAATTCCGATGCATACCATAAACAGTATGTTTGGCCATTAATCATACCTGTTCGTAATTACGATTGGAAAACCTCAGATCTAGAGCCAGAGTCATGCTGCACGTCCCCTCGTGTAGTTCTCTTTGGACGTAGTTTTGCTCTTGATGGTCCGACGCATATCAAACCCAGACCATGTCCTAAAAAGAGCGTGACTTCTTGCGAGTATAGTGGTACCATTGATCATGGGCATAACACGTGGCCATTTCCACCGCTCCTGGCCTTCTTTTTATCCGCTCAGAAAGATTCTTTTTGCCGAATACTCCAATATCCAGCGCTATGATGTCATCCACATGTTGCCTCTTCTTTCTACTAACCACGGCAGAATTTTCCTATATCATTTGAATGGACTTTCCTTCATTATTCTTCCAAGAAAAAGAAGGGGGGGGTGGGGGGGGGGGCGGGGAGGAAGAACGACACTGTTTGTTTAAATCGTCTGAAAGCTTGTGACGCAATCTTGCTAGGGCGTCTCTATCTAGAGCTTTCTTTCTATGATTTAAACTTCGTGATATTTGTTTATGGAAAATACCTTAAGCTTTTTTTGCGATGTATTTTATATTTTTTGTCTAAGTAACTGAACCATAGCCTATCTCTTGCGATGAAAGTAGCCGTAACCGTATTGGCCACAATCTTACGATAGGTCACCATAGATGCTTGCAAGTTCTTTAACCCATTGCGTGAGCGTTTTCTGCCATTCCGAAGACACGGCTATTAATCTCGCTATTCGTCTTATCGTATGCGACCTCTGATCTATAAACCTCATGCATATATGAATTCGGCCCCCCTTCCGGATTTGTGAGAGTTATATCCTCTCTCGGACCCTCGTACGCAAGACGAGCGATCGTAGGATACAAACGTCTCCCCCACAGGCTCCGTAGTATTTCCGGTTCTCTTGCTCATGATTCGTCTAGAACTCTTCTTTCCTTCGGTCCATACAATAAAATCTGACCAAGATTTGCCATTTGAGTTCGTCCTTGTCTATACTCGGATGTCAAAAAAATTCCTGCTATATTCTAACTTCCATTTCTGCATCGTTCATATTTTCCAACTTGACAACAGTTACTGTATAGAGGATCCTAGTTTACTTACAAACACCGGAGTGCTGGGAAGTATGCTTTTCAAACCTATTGCCTTGCACTGAACTAGCTAACACCAAACTTTATCCATATGAGTATAGTTGACTTCCAGCTCAGAGGGTGCGTGCTTACAAAATTATACATGTATTATTTGCCGTACTTCCCTGCCGTAATACAAACCAGTACACGCGCTAATAGCTTCTTTGTCATGCAACCAAGTATATTATTAGTTCCTCATATTCCTTGTGTCGAGTCATGTTTGGAGCTCTGCATATAAGTGCTTCTAATTCTTCAATCTGCTCTGAAGCCCTCTTCTCTCATCGGTGAGAGTTACCGATTGAAAATCGCTCTTTTTTGGACATTTTTTCAAGTTATGAAAAAAGTGACACGATTTTTCTGCTGATTTTAGAGACAAGAAATGCTAGTTCTAACTTGGACTAAATTGCCATTGAGCTTCTGCACTCCCTATACAATCTGCTGAGATGCAACTAAGGACGGTTTCTCCCTTTAGCAACATGCTCTGCAACCACTATGTGCTTCTTTGTAACCTAATAACATTGCCTTCCTCATTCCGGAAGGATGCGATTTACTTTGGGTTTAATCTATTCATTTTTATCTAGAGTCCGGAGAGTTTGAGAATTTCTGTTATGATCTCTGATGATTCTTCTTCCCTTGTGAGCTCTTATACTCCAGGGTCATCGACATATACACTCTAGCGTTACACTCCAATCTGCCTATTGGAATGCCTATTCCACTATGCGTTGATATGTATGACTATCAGACGACCAGCAGGTCATTAAACCCGTAAAACGGCATCTTAGAAAGCAAATTATCCCTTGCTTGGTAGATGATACGCCGAGTTTTTTCTTCATCCTCTTTTTGCCCAGCTTAATTTTGGTACCCCGTTGCTAGGGATCCAAGAAGCATTGAAAAAGACCCACAGAGGACTATTCCACCTACCAGTTTATTTCCGATAACGATAACAATCCATTGAGGTCAGCGGTTACTAATATCTTTGACTCGACACAAAACACATTCGCCAGTGTGGGTTCTGTCATCCTGTTTTTTGACCGATATACAGATTCTAAGACCAACTGTGATAAAATGAGACCTCTTTCTTATGTCCGTAGCGTTCCACTTAATTTTCCCCAGACCTCTTCTTCTTTGGGAATTACTTATTCTTTCAGTGCCTGTTCCTCTTTTCGTGTGGCCTGAATGGTGAATACCGCCCGGATAGTCAAGAGGCGGGTTGGTTCCGACATGTTTTCTGAGGGACCCATTTATAATCTGCTGGCTTCCAGGCGAATAATACCAATTTTGTTAAGCAAGATCATAGATTCTTCGTCCCATTTCTGTTTATTGTTACATCTATGGCAACTGTCTATTCATAGTTATTCGATGTGAAATTGCTGATATATTATTTTCTCTCTAGTACTGGAGAGATTATCGCGATGACTAAAGCTAGGTACCGGGAATCTGAGGCACATTCATAAATACACATAACCAGGCTCACAGTATGCGTTACAGAGCGCCTAAACGAGGAATTTTAAACATTCTGTGCGCTGTTGATGAGTAACAAGACTCTTAGATTTGCCTTATGCGCCCCCAGGCATCCATCTAATTTATTTGCATTAGTGGGAGATGGTGACCTGATAACCATAATTCAACATGCAGGACGGTGGACTTACTTCATCACCTATTAATTGACTAGCAACCTACCGTAGGCCGATTAGGCCAAATGGTCCTCTCTCCAACTTGAATCCGCATCGCCCCCAGCTCCAGCTGCCGAGGCGCCCCACGCACACCCCGCTGCACCTACCCCTACTCCCCTACTCGCGCCGCGGCTGGACGGTACCACACCGCCACAACAGACTCCGCGACGGACCCCCGCCGCCACACAACCCACGAACTCGGCCCAATAATCCCAGCCCTCTCTCTCTCACTCGACTGACCCATCACTCTGGCGCCCCAACCACTTCTTCTCACACCACACCACTCGCAAACCACTCTCTGCCGCTCCCTCCACACACACACTGCCCTTCGCGGCTGTACTCCTGCGCCGCACACCAATAACGTCTCCCCATGGATTAGGCATCTCATCAGTAAGCGCTCACAATTTTACATCCGACGCTTCGCCCTGTGTCGTGCTTTCGAGCTTGTCGATTCTGCTTTTAATTCCTTATGAAGTACGACAATTTTTCGCGTATCATGTCATACTATTGGCGTTCGTCAGTTCTGCATGCATATTCTGTATAACGTGTTTGTCGCTCTATCTTGAATGGAAAGTCGCTAAGTTTTTGCGTTGCGGATCCTTTTTTCCTCCACAGGAGTGTAGCCATTGGGGGTGGGCTTTGAACTTCCCTTTTCCAAGAGCGAAAATTTCTTTTGGCATTTTGAGAAGTGAGTGATGAAGATTCTAATCTTGGCTTAACGATCCGTCTGTGGTTGGGTGAGTTTGTGAAGCCTTTCGTGTAGGACTGCTCTCCGCTTATCTCCCCTCTGCGACTTTTCCCATGAAAGAGCATTGCTCGGGGCCGTGACTTGAATATGCAACTTCCCCTTTAGAAAGTAGATCATTCAGATACATGTCGTCCATTAGACCATCAAATTCGTTCATATAGATCGCTATATTAACACCAGGGGGGGTTGGCCGGCATAAACCCAAAGAGTCGCAATAGCCTCTGAGCAGCCTCTACTCCTGGAATTCGCCTTGTATCTTTCCAGAAGAGTCTTCCGGTAGTCTCTGCTCTATTGCTGTGGATGAGTATCTACCACGACCGAGACTGATGGCTTAGTTTGCTGCGATGAGATAGTTCTCCCTAAATCTGCTATTTCGTTAGATCGCAGAAACGATTCGAGCTGTTTTGATGGTACTTGTCAAACCAAACTCTAGCATTTTCGGTGAGGGTTAGGATGAAACTATAGTAGCACCATGCGAGACATCTGCCACAACCGTCACTTTTTGAGCCGACTTGAAAGACTTTAAAGTGAATCCTCCGATCTCCACTCTCCATCAGATGTCGCTTGACGTGGCACATCCTAGCCCCACGGAGACTTAAATTTGCCTAAATCCCAGTAGTATAAGTACGGAGATTTCAATTCCTCTCATGTCCAAGGCTGGTGTTTATCGCTCATAGGCTCGCGGATCGATGCGTCTTCGTGATGTTAAGGTCCATGACCCAATTCACTGATCTTCGGCTCATCGTGTATATTCTCTAGTCGGAACGGTGAGGTTTCCCTAGTCTGGCTGACATATGCCTTTACCCACCCTCCTGGGGTCGTACGTAGTGGCTTTTTGCTTGGGACATCTACCGAGGTACTCGACTATCGAACGATGCGGATGTACTGATCCTTGTCTGTCTCAACCTATTAACACGCCTCCTCCTATATGCCGAGCCAATAGCGTGAAGGACTTTCTTTTTAAGCCGTTGAGAAAACACTCTCTGGCTGTGGTGATAAGTGATGCTTCGGATGACCTATCTTCATCCCGTGCCTCTTCTTCTCTTGGTTCTGTTTCGAGACGCTTTGTTCATTGAATTAAAGTATGAGGCGATTCTTCACTTTCTAATCTTATTTGCGAACATCTTCCCATAATCTATGATACTCGGTAAGCGTTCACTGCGGTATGGTATGTCCTTTCATCTCCTGCTTCTGTTTGAGCATCTTTTCGCGATGAGCGTCAATCAAGTGTTCGTGATAGTTTTTCTGACGTTTATTCCTTAAAATCCCTCTAAGAGAAATCCTAGTCAACATAATGTTTCCATCATGAGCTTCGGTACGCGATAGATAACGTAATCTTCAACCACAGTGTGTACCGCAACGCGGACTGAATTGCTTTTTGTGATTTGTGTTCGGTAGGTCTCATGGTAATTTTTAAGAATCGAAGAGTTGGCAGTCTAAGAGAGCGACCCCACGGATGCGCCACTTGTGATTTAACAAAAATTTTGGTCGGTTTTGGCAGGTGGTGAAGTCCTTTTCTGCCGGGAACTTAAACAACTTAGAGTTTTTTTGAGCTTTACGATAGCAAGATAATGATATGAGGTTCTTTCTACCAATTAAAGTAGAATCCGTTAGCTCTTACCCGTGACGACCCCCTACAATAAGATCTCCACGTGAGATAAGTTCTATCATTGTTGTCAATGTATACGACCAGAGAGAATAGAGAATAATAGTAACACTTTGGGGTAGTGGGATCTCCGATATAGGTCTAGAATAGGGTTTCCTATAAGTAATATCGATGTACTTGCGTATTGGCCAATGGGTCCCTGTCAGCCAAGGATTCCGCGACAATCCAGGTAACGAACAAGTTATATGTTTCCGCACCTAGATCGCCTATTTGATGTATCCGTAGAACGGATAGTACTATAAACATGGCGATCCCTGTCGAACCGATCGCTAGTTCGGCCAGACCCCGACCGTAGATTGGATTCTTAAACATCTTAGCACCTTTGACGATTGGGCCCAAAACCCGACGTAATATGTGCCCAAGCCCAGACTTGGTACAACTAGTATAACTCATCAAGATACATTCTTATACTACAACATCAACTTCACATAAGCATAACAATAATTTAATTTATGGAATTTTGAAAATGTTGGAAAAACGATAGTTCAAGTTTGTGATAATTAAAGCGTCAGACACTCATAATTTGCCAATTTAACTTTGTACGAATTATGGGTGTATATTTGAGCATGCACGCGATTATGTTTTTGTGTAACTCATCATGAATTTGGGTTGCAGGTAACATTAACACATATAACCATCTGATTTTCTGGTAACTAGTCACCAAGTAACAACCGTTGGAGAAAATGACATCAATCACAACGAGTTAAGAAAGTTCGTAAATGTAAAGTTTATCAAAAACACAACTCAAAAACCAGTATTGCACTTTACCAACCTCCCCTTGTGCTATTTTATTACTTATAATACAAGA
>BQNB010037033.1:10917-49722 GCA_026074375.1 Tanacetum coccineum | reverse complement strand
TTTACCATTTTTTGATGTTATGTAATTCTTTTTGTTGACTCTATTGTACTTTAAGTTTCTAGCCTCTTGCTAGACTCTTTTTTATATATATTCCATCTTTGTCGTTAAAAAAAATATGGCATCATCAACACAAGTGTGAGTTATGATCCGATGCATATTATTTTCATCTAGAAAAGAATGTAATTATTTTCATATCAATCAAGTGTGATTGAGTTATGTAAATCCAAGATGATATATTTTGATATAATCTTGAAACTAAACAAATAAGAATCCGATTTCATGTCCATACATAAAAACTTGTCAATTAGATTCAATAAAGATATCAATCATAATTTGAATAATGAATTGATATATTCTTAAAATCTTTCTTGACCCTCACGAACATTCATTTAAAAGAAAATAAATAAATATTAAAATAGTGTGTTCCATTAATCCCAAGATTAGTTGTAAGGTGAGTTGATGAATAATGATAAGTTAATTTCATATTTTAAGATTGTCGTAAATTTTACTTGTGCGAAAAATTATTTGTTGTTATGTATAGTATGCATAGTTTTTGACATTTTATTAGTATATAAATGAGTTTTCTAATCATTTTTATACATCACACATCTTTTGTAAAATACTATATGTTTAAACATATGTACATATGTATATAAATAATTATGTGTGTATTTTAGAACCATGCAAGCACAAGAATTTTCTTTTTCTTAGTTACTAATGTATTAATACAATCTTTTCTTTTGTTTAACCAACCCAAGGTCAAACAAAGCAAGTTGTTAAAAATGTTTAAACGTGTTGTTGAAAATAGATTAAATCGTTGGAAATATTAAGGTGACTAGTTTTAACACATTTAATAATATGCTTGATAAGTTATTGAACTCTTATTCCTAAGTATATTCCCATACTCAAAAAGATTTACAAGATGTTTATGTAACATTTGTAAATTAAGTGATCTATGCCTATATGCAATGCAAGAATAATTTCGCAATCTTAATGCAAGAAATCTAGCATAAGTTCTAGTTAGGCATAATTCGAAAAACTAGCTACAAACGAATATTGTACATGGTACGTGTGCTTAGATATTCAATTAGCTTAATTACACATAACAACGATCATTTAATAAATTCTACTAACAATCAAAGAAGTGCACATAATCACATAGCATAAACATAAAAGTACTTGTTGTCATTTTGTGTATTAGATACAACAATGTATACTTAGCTCAGTTTTATTTGAAGACAAATTAGTTTCCTCCCCATTTGATAAGTTAATCAAGAACATATTTTGAAAAGATAAATAAATAATTTTTCAAAGATATACCAACTAGGAATGCCCGGCTCGAAGGAAAAGGTAAAATACAAGTTTTACGTCAAAACGAAACATAAATTTTTGACCACCATGTAGTATTTTTTCTTTCTGACTTATTCAAGTTTCGAATAATTACTTGAGAGTATTTTTAAATGAAAGTAGACTTAATTATCTTTAAAACGTCGGGTGGCACGACTTCTACAGAGTTACGGTTGATTTTATATTAATTTTCAAAGTTTCTGAAAAACTGCCGAATCAGACAGGCGGTCCCCTTAATGAATTAAAGGGACCGGCCAGGAATTAAGGGGGCCACCCAAATATTTAAGGGGGTCGCCCACCTGATAATCAGAATTACGATTTTTGTAAAAAAATGTTTTCTGACTTTGCGGAAAGGTGTACAACTTTCTGAAATTGATACCGAACATATAACACTTATTTTAAGCATCATTTTTATCTCGAGCTAGTATAATTAGTGTATATAACATCAAAACTAATACAAGTTAATCAACAAAACACTTTTCATATTTAATCCCCCTTAATGGGTAATTTGATACATGGATCGTACTCAATTTTTAAAACCATTTGTTTTGAAAATTAGAGCGACGTGGCTCTGATACCAATTGTGGAAATCGTAGAGGGGGGGGGGTGAATACGTTTCCTTTTAAAATCTTAAAATGTTTCGTATCAAATTGCCGATCAAGCGTGACATAATATGATGAGTGTTCACATAGTAATACATCAAATCACAACAATACAAACCAACACACAAATGCAAGTATAAATATAAAGCAATAAATGCGAGTATAAATGTAAAGAGATAAGTGAAAGGAAATGCAAACCGGACACGATGATTTATAGTGGTTCGGTCACGAAGCACCTCTTCGCCCTACTCCACTCCCCGAGTACCCAACTCGAGAGTTACTTCACTAGTCAACAAGCTCCCTTATGGCGGAGAAAACCGTACACAACTTTCGCTTATATCAATTTCTGACACTAAGCTAGATGTCGAGTTCTAATCTTAGCTAGAACCAATCTATCACGACTTCACAACTTCTTCACTACTTTCACGACTTCACAACACAACTTCACAACTACACAACTTCTTCACGCCTTAGTATTCTTCACCACACTACTTCACTACTTCACTTCACGACTTCACTACCCTTCACAACTTTTCTATACCTCACTTCACAACTTCACTTCAACTAGACACTACTTTGATCACACCGATCTATCTAAACTTCCTATGATCACCACGATCTAACAACTACCATGATCACCATGATCAAGCTATTACACAAGTTTGGAATACATGGACTCGATCTATACATTGTGAATATAAGACATGTCACGAATGCACTAACTAACCTACATAACTTAGTATCTTAATGATAACAAAGGTTCTTCTCTTGCACTTGAATGGATGGATGATTGAATCACATTTTAAACAAACTTATAATAAGTTAAGTGATCAAAGGAAAGGGTTTGAAAGGAGGTTTTTGATCAGAGAAAACTGTGTGCAAAGAGGTGAGAAAATCTGTGAAAACAGTCCACTATTTATAGGAAAAAATATTAATTTTTTATTTGGGCGGTCCCTTTAATTATACAAGGTGGGTCCCCTTAATTATGGCCGGTCCCTTAATTAATTAAGGGGGCCGCCCATTTTTCAGATGCTCCTTTTTTTGTCCTTTTGTGGGGAAGGTGTTTCTGGAACTTTCTAGCCGTCTTTGGGTAGAAAATTTAAATTCAAAATATTTATTTTGATTAAAATATTTCTTATAAATAAAAAATGTTTTGTATATGTTTTTAAAAATTGTTTGTCCCATTTTATAAAAAAAATGTAATGTTTGTAAAAATAAAAAATTTCTTTGATCATTCAGCAAATTAAAGTTTATTTGTTCATACTTTTAGTGATTTACGTCAGGTGCGAATTTAAATTTGTTGTTGAAGAAAATATGAGACGTCAAAAGATAATGATATATGAATTGATGATTTGTGATTACGGGTAACTTAAGCACTTTACGTTATGTGTTATAAGTTACATGTTTGTCATCACCAAAACATGAAGAGAATGTATAGATTAAATATCGTAATGTAATATTTCTACCAACACAACATGATATATTATCTATATAATATAATGTGACTCGGATTTTGGATTCTAATCCAATATTTCCAAAACCTTCAGGAGTCGATGGAGGTGCAAACCTATAACCTTGCCAGCACTCACGTCTGGTGTTTCATTATCAGAAGATGACTTAAGACAACCTAAGCATCACAAATATGTATAAATATTAATTATGCGTTTAGTAGAAACCTTGGTTGCACCAACAGCTGTAGGTTTTGTTTTGTTGATGTTGCATAATCACAATAAAGTTACAATCACAACCATGCCAAAAATACAATTTTTTTTTTCTAAAACGGACAATTCAAATATAAATTAAGAAACATGATCATGATTTACGATACCTCTAATCAGAGTCATTTTTCATGTGAACTCACATTAGAATAGTTATCTACTTTCTTTGCAACACATCGAGATGTTTAGAAAATCTGCTTTATTGCTATCCTTGCTCCCGGTTCAAAACTTAAACCACAACGACCGTAAGATCATCCATGTTTGATGGATTCATGTCAATGATATTGAAGCATTGATCACTATATCAAGGTTCCACAAGTTTAGTCTAAGGTCACCAGCAGAAATAAATGTCTCGACATCACCACAAAAGGTTCAGAACATGATATCAATAGTGTTTAAATTAGCTTATGCTATTTGCCACTTTTGTGAATTAGGTTCAGGAAAAAAAGTCTAAACACAAAGTAAGATAAATAAGAGATCATACCTTCAGTTAGATCTTCAGTGTAGTTGTGACGCAACTTTATACCTTTCAATTATCTACAATATGAGAAGGGTAAATTAGCGAAGTCTAAAAAGAAATTGCTACATAATAAAACCTATGTAACCAAGTAATATGTGTCTCTGATTATTCAATATAGCATGATCACTTTTAAAATGAACCTCCAACACCCCGTTAGTTGTAGAATATGCATAAAGAAAATATAATAGGCGTATAGCAAAAAATGTTTGAGAGCTTAATATTATGTTGCACTTACACGTTGAAAATAATAGCTTTTTATAGTTACCTGGTTTGTAAACTCAACGGTTTCGTCTTTTGCTTCATCTTTGTCAAGTGCATCATTTATAGCATCTAACATAATCTCAGTCTACTTTAAAAAGAAAAATAGTCAGTTGTCTAACCATGGGGTATCCGATGTTTCATAAAAAACTGCACAATAAAAATGATATATTTTTATACATAAAGTAAGAAGGGTGCACTGTCTTACAGTCATATCCATTTGTGCATATTTCTTCTGGAATTCTTGTATCACTTTCATTTGCTTTGCCGAAGCCATTTGCTACATAAGGAGAGCATACTTGCATCATGAAAATGACAAAATAGTAGTTTACCAAGGGTTTTCAACTTTTTTCTTAGTTTCATGTAATTTTCACAAAACAATCAATCAAAGCAATACAAACATTTGGGCGGATTGTCTAATGGATACAGTGACGGACTTATTTGACTGGTTTACAGACTTTCCACGCTGCTCTTGTAGAAACTAAATAATCATTGATCCGGTGATCGGGAAGACTCAAACCACAAGATAGCCATTATTCTAGAGAGAGTAGTGAGAGAAAGAAATGTGTAAAATAGATATGGAAGTGAAAAATGATATAAGTCTAAACCCCTTTATGGAAGCCATAGAGGGGTATTTATAGCCCACACGTATACTAAGTTTAAAAGAATGTCTATTTTAGTCCATGCGTGTGGTGCTATTATGAACTATGGTAATTCCGTAAATGTCGTCACATAAAATGGATTTCTAACAATCTTCCCCTACGGGACGATATACAGAATTACTTACAATATTTTTCTAACAAGTACATATTGATTAAGAACAAGAACTTCCATGAAGCTTCTCATGCTGATGATGTCTTCTGTGGTCTTTGACTTCAAGTCTGCACTCCAACATGAATCATCTTTGTAGTACCTTGTTGGAGAAATATTGTAATAGGCACGAACTAAGTAACCCATACACTTCTGGTTAAGGAGAAGCTTCTGAATTAGCTTCCCCCTAATTCATGCCTCATATTTATTATTTAGAAGCTTTCAAAGCTTCCCTCTAAACTAGCAATGAATCAGCTTCCCCCTAATTCATGCTACATATTCTTTATTTAGAAGCTTTCAAAGCTTCCCCCCAAACTAGCAATCCTCTCTTGAGCAGTTTCAAAGCTTTCTTACAAGCTTAGAATAATTAAGTGCACATCGAAATTAGTAGGATACCACATAAAATATTACTGCTCCTTTAAGAATAAGCTTAGTGATTAACCCTTCAGGGAGACATTAACTGGATCAGTAACGCATCTTCTCACGCTTGAATAATTATTCTCACAACTCTTCCTCGTGGAAATTCAAATAATGCATACTAACTTTCACAAGATATCTCTTCCCCCATGTAGTTGAAGAAATGCACCCAAAAGTCACAAGTTAAAGCGCTGATTTTCTTTGAGGTTATGACATTTGTCTTCCCGGCATGGCCAAACACAAAAGATTTTCAAGAAAGATGATTTTTTTAAGCTTTCAAGAAAAAGAAAGGCAAAGACTCTCGGGTATGTCTTTTCCTTCCCCCTCGATGGTTTTGACACCTCGGAATTAGCAAAACCTTGTACGCACCTATACTTGAATACATGTGTGAAGAATAAATTAGCTCAAATCTATCCCGTGCGAATCAACTGCTGATCAAATCTCTACTCATAAACTCTCTCTAACTATCTTTTTACCAACCGTTTTGTAGGCTATTTGAAGTGACCAATGATGGAGTAAACTCGATGTACCAAACTAATAACCTGTTAATCTTAAATATTTAGTCCAAGTTAACCAATTTATACACCAATTTGTATAAACATTTGGTTAAGAAACTAGAACTTCATTAAACAAGATCAACAGCCCACCGTATGTTTACCACTAATGGAGTAAACTCGATATACCAAATTTGAAACTGAAGTAGAATTCCGTATTTTTGTGACTTAAGCTTGCACTAATGTTGGTAGAATAGTGTAGAGAATCTCAATACTTACCAATCAAAGTATGAGACATTCATCACCCTTTGCTATCCACAATGTCTTATGCGTGTGACACTCAGAACTACAACGTATCTCCTTTAAGTGATAGTTAACCAGGTCTTCAACCAACCACCCCGAATGCTGGTAATTAGATAACCCAAGTCTTCATCCAAAATCTTAAGCCTGAGCAAGTTATCATTGAAAGTCATGCATCCAACCAACCCTGACTTCAAGATAAAATAAGCACACGCCTTCGTGAAATCCAACTTAAATCTCAAATAACTAATACCCAATCGACTTCGTAGTTACTTAGAAAAAATTAATACCACGTCTAGCCATTACAAATTAAATTCCATGATTCTTTATAAGCATCGATCCCGGTCTCGTCACATTGTCACTTTGTCATTTCGAACCTCGAATATAACCGATAACCATTTAATCTCAAATATTTAGTCCAAGTTAACCAATTTATACACCAATTTGTATAAACTTTTGGTTAAGAAGATAGGACTACAATAAACAAGCTCAAATGTAACCATTAATACTACATGCCCAAATTGAAATGAAAAAAGGATTGTGGTAAGATATAAAACATGATCGAATAGTGATAAAGGAGGATTGTGTTAAAGAGATGTTGTTTTAGGTGATTAAGATTGTTATTTCATGGGATTTTACAAATCTTCACTAAAACCGAGAAATCCACGTATTTCACGGGATTTTACAAAGTAAGACAAACCGTAGAAAATAAATTCTTTTTGAAGCAATGTAATATTTCTCAAGGAATATGTCACTATAATATTTCGCTTGGTTTATGAAAATTGGACAAACTTTTGTTTCTAAGAAATGACATAAGTCACTTGAAATTAAATTTGTCATATTTCTCTTGCATACATATTTCGCATGACATATTTCTCTTGCATACATATTTCGCTTGACATATTTCTCTTGAAACATATTTCGCTTGACATATTTCGCTTGAAACATATTTTTCTTGACATATTTCTCTTGAAACATATTTCGCTTGACATATTTCTCTTTAAACATATTTCGCTTGACATATTTCTCTTGAAACATATTTTGCTTGACCTTAGAAAAATTAAGCAGAGTTTCATTTCTAAGAAATGACATATTTCGCTTGAACTTCAACCTGTCATATTTTTCTTGCTAACATATTTCGCTTGAAAACATATTTCGCTTGGAAACATATTTCGCTTGAAAACATATTTCGCTTGGAAACATATTTCGCTAGCTTTAACCTTGTATATTTCGCTAGCTTCAAACAGACAACATATTTCGCTAGCTTCAAACAAAAAGCGTACTTTTTCAACAAAAACACACCCTTTTTGACCTTTTACCTTGATTTTTCTTGTGCAACTAGTCATCTTATACCTAGATCTTGCTTAAAAACATAAAATTTAACACTTTTAAACACAAAATTCCGGGCATGAATTTTTTGAACCACGAGACCAAGATAACTAAAAAAAATCAAACCGACCCAAGATTGTAACTTGGCTCTTTTAGCAATTGTAAAAACTAAAGAATCATTGATCCAGTGGTTGAGGAGACTCAAACCACAAGATAGCCATTATTCTAGAGAGAGAGTAGTGAGAGAAAGAAATGTGAAAAATAAATATGAAAGTGAAAAATGATACAAGTATCAACCCCTCTATGAAAGCCATAGAGGGGTATTTATAGCCCACACGTATACTAAGTTTACATGAATGTCTATTTTAGTCCCTGCATGTGGTGCTATTAGGAACTATGGTAATTTTGTAAATGTCATCACGTAAAATGAATTTCTAATAGCTCTTCAATGAAGTGTATGGTCTTGAAAAGTTCTAATCTTGTGGTTCATGCTGCATAAAGCCTGCAAATCGAAAGCATAAAGAATTGTCCCAAACAACCACTATTCCAATTATGTGCAAGTTACAATTTTAGACCCCATGAACCCGAAGATAAGCAGTTTATAATGTGCAATCCCAAACAGCCCATTGTTTTTTGTCCATCAATAATGGCGTAGGAGAGAGAAATAACCCTTTAGGTAAGGTTCCAATCCCAAACAACACCTAATCTAATAGTAAGCAGTTTTCATATGCAATCCTATAATAATAAGCAGTTTTTTATGTGTAATCCCAAACAACCCAGATTTTAATAACGGGTAGTTTTTAATTTCCCTGATGATAAAAATTACCGCAATTCGAAAGATCTAAAAATGCACCACCATGGTTTAAACATAAATACCTTTAATTAAAACCAAATTATACATATGAAAGAAACTCATAAAATGCCTTTTATAAAATGGTCAGTTAATAAAGAAAATACAATCGCTCCAAAACAAATATGAACAAACAATTCAAAACAATCAAAATGGATCTAAAGAACATCAATCATCAAAGAACAAATTTACCTCCAGTTGATTTCGGTAGAGATTAAGCAGGTATATATCTGCAAGCACCTAAGCTCCAAAAAACACGCATTTAACCACATAAAAACCATCAATCGAAAAAAAAACCAAGTTCAAAAAACCCTAAAAATAAAATTCAAGAATTGGTCAATTCAAAAAACCCTAAAAATAAAATTCAAGAATTGGTCAATTCAAAAAACCCTAACCACATAAAACCATCAAACATGTAAACATACCACGTGTGTAAAAATATCACCATCGGGGTTGTGAAATTCGAAAGATCTAAAAATGCACCACCATAGTTATAAAATTAAAATCATTGGATGTGTTTTGTAATGGATTGAATAATGTTTTTGATTGAATTTCAATGATGATGATGATTAGCATGGATGGATGATTGTAACTGAATCGGGGGAGGAGCATCCTTGAGAAGTTTTTTGATATGAGAATTTTTTTGAAATTTTATATGAAATTTATAAGGAAGTAGTTAATGTAGGCGGGTATCGATAGAAAATGATCCAACGGTAGTTTATATTCAAGGGTTTCCACGTGATATTATTATAGATTTTTGGTCAAGATCTTACCTTGACAAACCTACCTTTATATAGATAGTAGATTAATTAGTGATAAGCTATAACGAACGTTAAATAAATAGTTACTTAACAAGATCTTACAAATGGTCATTAAATGTTAATATAAGGACCTATATGTATAATCAAGGAAAGGAAAGTTCGAGAAACCCCTTCCATTTGTTAGGCAGGTCGGTTAGACAATCCAAGAGGGATTCGGATTGCTTGGCTTGCAAGCCAAGTAATCCAATGCGTATATAATGAACTCTAGGTTCATTATTTGCTAGAAAAACCAAAACCCTAAAAGTTCTTCCTTCTCTCCCTTGCTTGTGTGTCAACCGATTTCAACAAACCTAAAAGGGTTCGGTTCTTGTTTGCCAATCGACTTAAACACCAAAGGGTGTTCGGTTTGATTTTGATTCCAAGATCGAAGTGTTTGTTTGATTATCACTACTAGTAATAACATACTTAATTATTTGCTAAGATCGTATTGTGTGTGTATCTCATAGAGAGATCATACGTTTAAACTTAGTGGTTTTGCATTTGTTAGTCTAACACACACGTGTGTTTACGAGATTCATTGTTCGTTTGCTAAATTGCTAAAAGGTTCATAAATCTTGATCTTTATGTTAATTACTTTATATTATATGTGTTTTTGTCTTCAGTTGCATATACTCGTGATTATTAATGAGTTAATATGTTATAAATTCCAACAGTGGTATCACGAGCCATCATATGTAGTATTTATAATTACATAAAAAACGTAAAATTAGGCATATAAATTGGTTTCTTGTTTTTTAATTTCATCAAGCCTTCTGGACGATTTTCTTAATAAAGATTTGATCTTTATGGATGTTAAATTAATTAGACAAAATCTTATGTTGTATGAAATTTTACGTGTTAAGATCAATATATTATTTGTGATAATTGGTCGTTTTAACTTGTATTCTATAAATTATTGTTTAATTGATTATCCGTGATGAACACATGCATGTTTATTATGGATAATATGATTTGATATATGATATATGTTTCTTGATTAATTGTTAATCAATCTACATGCAAATCGATGATTAAAATCCTATATACACATAATTAAGTAAATTGTTTTACTTGCTCATTGTATGACACCCGGTCATTAAAAAATCATAATTTATTCTCTATAAGGCAAAAAATTATGATATTTTTATGGTAAATCCATGACTCAATAAGCTACAACTTTGTAGTTTACTACTAAGGTTGGGGAAGAATCCTCCCTTGTCTGGTCGGGGACTGATGTTGACTAAAATTACTTAACTTTTATGTGCTATGTGATATATACTTGTTTAAGGGTTACCCAATCTATTTTATCGATGTATATGTCCTAATTCATTGGAATAGGAAGCCTTATGTGAGTATATATACATATATATATATATATATATATATATATATATATATATATAGGGATGGGTTCTAGGGAAAACCATATTTTGCTAGAAAACCCAGAAAACCAAACAGATGCCCTAAAAAAATCAAACAGATGCCCTAGTTTTTTAGGGCATCTGTTTGTTTTTTTTGGTTTTTACAGAGTGTAAATCGAGGCCATATTTGCCTGAAAAAACAATTTTTAGCCTGAAAAAATTAGGGCATCTGTTTGGTTTTTTTAGGGCATTTGTTTGGTTTTTCTAGGTTTTCTGGGTTTTCCACCAAAATAAGGTTTTCTCATGATCCCATCCCTATATATATATATATATATATACATTCCATGAAAATAACCCATTTTATATAATTATTGCAACGAATTTTTACTTAATCGTTTGTATTTGAGAATTGCAGTAATAATAGAGTACTTGGTAAAGATTAGCTAAAAGGCACACATTCTGAAGCTTAAAAGTAGAAATATGAAGAAACTGACTTTGAAATCCTATACGCCGTATCCATCAAGGAAGATACGATGTATCTGTGCCTGCACTTCACAAGAAACCACAAAGGAACAATGATCAATACGCCGTATCCTAAAGAAGTCTATACGCCGTATTCAAGATATAGATGGTGAATATTTTGGAAGATATCGAACGTGGTCCCTACTCCAAGAAACTCCCTATACGCCATATCCAAGACACTCGATACGCCATATCGACCAAATTCCAGACTCTATACATAGAAGACCTAAAAATGAGTTTTCAGTGTGCTTGATCATATTTACGATACCATAACCCTAAAAGTCGATTTTCAAAAGACAAGAATAGAAAAAGAGTTCAAACAAAGCTATCAATTCCATAGGAAACACCTTGTAATCTCATATACTCTTGTAGTCGTTCAGTTTTTGGTATCATTCGTTAACTCAGTTAGTTTACCTTGGTTGAATTATTACTCTTGTATTGATTATGACGTTTGAGGGCAAATACCCTTGGGTATTAGCCATTATTATGAAGATTTGAATGTTTGGTTTGTTTATACCGATTGCTTAATTTATCGTTGAATGCTTGCTTATGTTTATCAATTTATACTTGTTTATGTGCTTTTGTATGCGACCAATCATTCAACTGGATCTAGGGATACAGACCAAGTAATCTAGATGCCGAGATGGGTCTCCATATAGTAATTAATATATCTAGACCAATAGGATCACGAATAATAACCTATCTGTTGGGAATTATACATTCCTAACTTAGTACCGTTAGTTATATACTTAGTACCGCTAGTTATAGTTAGTACTGACAGTACAAAGTGTTAAGTACTGCTCAGATAGTTAGTATCGTTAGTATAAAATAGTTAGTACCGTTTAAGAGATATGTATGAGATATTGTAGGAAAAGATATGTATTATCTTTTACGCGTTTTGTAAGCCTGTTAAGGTTTATCCTTGGTATATAAAAAGAACCTTACGGCATTAGAGAGGCACACATTGATAACACACAGATCTCATCTCATACAATCATATCTCATAGTTAGTAATCTGTAACCATATTAGTAGATTAATAGAAATCAAAGTTTAGTATTCATTATTCTTCTTAATATTATTGTGTAGATTTCGCATATACATTAAGTATTCATAGTCAGTGTTTCTCTATAGTCAATCTGTATTTATACAAGTTGGCTATCACCCTTAGCAGGCTGCAAAGATCTGTTCAATTTGGGACACACAAGTGGTATCAGAGCCTGTGAGAAACTCTAAGTAAGAAGAACCAAAACCAGTTATAAACCCTTATAAACCTTTACCTTAAACAATTACATCCATGGCAGGAGAAGATGATCAAAATATTAACAACCAACCACCAAATCCACCACCACCAACACAACAAGCCCCTCACATTGTTTCAACCATAAAACTCCCCATTCTTAAGAAAGGTGAATATGATATATGGGCTATGAAAATGGAACATTACTTGGCTCATACAGACTATCCTGTATGGGAGGTCATACAAAATGGAAATGGTCCTGTATCAATCTCCACAGATATACAAGGTCAAATCAAGATTCTGCCTCCTAAATCTGATAAAGAAATTTTGGCAAGAGAAAGAGAAAGAAAAGCAAGGACCACCTTGTTTATGGTTCTTCCAGAAGATCATTTAGCAAGATTTCACAATATATTTGATGCTAAAGAAATGTGGGATGCCATTAAAACCAAATTTGGTGGAAATGCTAAGAATACAGGGTACAAAGGAAGAGATCAAAGAACAGGAAAGCAAGAACAACCCAGAGCATTGTTAACTATTGATGCTGGTGTAATTGACTGGAGTGGACAAGCTAAGGAAAAATACAATGGTAGAAGATCTGATGAACAGGAGAACTATGCTTTCATGGCTTGCAACAGTTCAGGTTCAGATACAGAGGTAACTTCTTGTTCCAATTATTCAAAAGAATGTAAAGAGTCTTATGCTAAACTTAAAAAACTGTATGATGAACAAAGAGCACAACTTAGTAATGCAAGCATAGAAATAAAGGCATATATTCAAGCTTTAAAGAAAGTTGAAGCACAATTAGTTGCTCATCAACAATGTCAACTTTGGTATGAGGAAAAGATCAGGTTTATGAAAATAGACTTAGATGATAAAACTGATGTCCTTACATACCATAAGAAACTATTGGCAGAAGTTGAGAAAGAAAAAGAAGATTTAAAAGCTAAAGTAGAAAAATGGCACAACTCTTCTAAAAATCTTAGTAAACTACTAAATACACAGATGAGTACTAATGATAAATTTGGGCTTGGTTATAGGGATTACAGATATGATGGCATCTTGAGTTATGAAAATGAAGGTTTACAAAGTGTATTTATTAATAAGGAAGGTGATTTAGAAAATAAGCCTTTGTATGATAGGTTTGTTACATCAGAAGGTATGCATGCTGTACCTCCACCTATGACAGGGAATTACATGTCATCTGGACCTGATATTGAAATAGATTACTCACAATTTACATATGGTCTAAAACAGTCTCAACCTAGTGAATCTGAAACCTAAACCAGTGACTTTGATATTTGTGAATCAAATTGTAGTGATGAAACACATGAATCTTTACCTAAACCAGCTGTCAATGAACCTAAAATAGTTAGTCAACCTAAGGTTTGGTCTGATGCTCCTATCATTCAGGAGTATGAATTAGATAGTAAAGATGAACATGTGTCTATACCCACAAAAGAACAGGAAATACCTAGTTTTGCTTTTATTAATTCTGATAAGCATGTAAAAACTCTTAGGCAAACTGTTATAAAACAAAACACATGTAGTCAGAGTCCTAAACCTGATAAAAAGGATTGTAGTGGTTTAATGTCTAAAAAACTGGGTTTGGGATTTGGGTATACCAAAAAGGCATGTTTTGTATGTGGAAGTTTTATCCATCTTATTAGAGATTGTGATTTTCATGAGAAAAGGATGGCTAAACAAGCTGAATTAAATAATAGGATGAGTAAGGGGTCTAGTCAAAGGGAGATTATGCCAGTTTGGAACAATGTGCAAAGAGTGAATCATCAAAACCAATTTGTTCCAACAGCAGTACTAACTAGAACTGGAAAGATTCAAGTTAATACTACTAGAACTAGCGGTACTAACACAGTTAATACTGATAGAGCTAGCGGTACTAACAATGTTAGTACTGCTAGACATAATTTTAACAGTCAGGCAGTACTAACTAATTCTGCCAGGAAAATTAGTACTGGCCTTTTGTGAATAAAGTTAGACCAAAAACTATTTTTCATAAAACTCATTCACCATTTAGAAGGCCTTTTAATAACACAACAGCACTTAAAACCACTTTTACAAAGCAAAAAGTTAATACTGCTGGGGTTAATTCAGTTAGTGTTATTGGGCAAAATAGGGAAACTGTTGTTAAGACCTCAGCAGGTTGTAATTAGAGAACCAAAAGGTATTATTGGAATAGAGTCTCCAAATACAATAGTGGATCAATGACAAGGACAAATGTATATTTTAGAGATCCACAAGGCAGACTCAAGTCAGCAATGGCTTGGGTCCCCAAGAGAAACTAATACTATTAGTTATATATAGTTAGTGCTGCCAGTACAAATGTTAGTACTGTCAATTTATTAGTACTGTTAGTATAGAAGTTAATACTGTTAGTTATACTCAAAACTGCTTAGTATTATTACTGTTGTGATTATTGCATAAAATGTTATGGATTCTATTTTCTTTGTCTATTGAACTAACTTTTTGCAGGTAAAGAAAAGTCTTAAATGAATCTGTTATGAAATCCCTAGTTTTTAGGGATGAAGATTAAGATAGGATTGCCAACGTTAAATGAAGTCTCAAGGAAATTAATGCTATTGGTTCGTGATTGGGTGTAAGATTAGTACTGTTTGTGTACTTAATACTGCTAGCATTAAAAAGCAGTTGGTTAATACTGCTCGAGTTAAACATTAGTACTGCTCGTTGGTGTCATTAGTGCTGCTCGTTTGGTATGTGGAGTTAGTGCTGCTATCAATAAGCAGTTACTACTGCTAGCTTTAAAGATTAATGCTGCTAGTTTTACCCGATATCGGACAACACACATTTTGGTTCTCAGATGATTTAGACAAAACTAAATTACTTTCAGTTTGTTCTTAACTGAATTTATTATCAGCAAGTTTAAATGGAGATGAGAAGGTTTGTTAAGTGTTGGTTTAATCACCACACAACAAATGGTCATCAGTTCACCATGCTTAATAGGCATAAGAACTGGCTAGTCCATAAGCAAACGGCTTGTGGTAAAGACTTCTCAAATCCGTTTATGGTTGATAATTTACCAAAAATTGTAGGGTTCTCAACTCACCTTGCTTCATGGTTAAGAGTTGGCTAGTCCAGGATCAAACAGTTCTTGGTAAAGACTACTCAAATCTGTTGATAGCTGATAGTTTGCTAAAAACTATATGGTTTATCAATGTACCATGTTATTGCAATGAAGCATTGGCTAGTCCAAAAGCAAACGGTATTTGGTAAAGACAAATCAATTCCGTTGATGGTTGACAGTTTACCAAAAACTGTATGGTAATCAACTCACCATATTTTGAAATAAAGAGTTGACTATCCCAGAGCAAATGGCTACTGGTAAAGGAAAATCAAATCCGTTTATGGCTGGTAGTTAGCCAAAAACTACAAAACCAACTTAGTTGGATGTTGCTGTGTAGCTATGTGTAGAAGAGATGAGATGCAAATTCAAGATTGAAAGCGAAAGTATGATCTGCTTACAATAAAATCACAAAGCAGATGATCATAAAGATAAAGAATGCAGTCAAGAAGTGCTTGGATACAATCCTCAAAAGCTCAATCAGAAGAAACTTGAAGTTAACAAGTGAAGTTCAAGTTTAGGGGAGGATTGTTAGGAATTATGTAATCCAATTTTCTTACCATGGTTCTTGATTTGGAGAATACAAAGACCTCTCAACAAAGTGAGATTGCAAGCTTGAAAAGAAGAAGGTCAAGAACTCATAAGGTGAAAAGACTATACAAAGTTGGTTTGACTGCAAGAGTAAAAGTCCTCTGGTGATAAAGACAGCTTGGGTGATGATGCATCCAAACAGGGGAGGATAAATGATATTGTTGCTGATGAAGATATTACCTTGATTCTTAAATTAATCATAAAACAACTTAAGATGTAAAGAAGTGTTTGGAAGCATCCTCCTGGAGATTAAGAAGCTTTTAATGAAGAAACTTGATGATTAATCCAGATGAATATCAAGTTTAGGGGAGGATTGTTGGGAATTAAAAGTCTTCTTAATACTGTTAAATATTAATGCTACTAGTCAATGATAAAAGAGAAGTTTCAACTAAAGACATTAATGTTGATTGAAGACATTAATGATGATTGAAGACTTTATGATTGAAGACGTTAAATGATGATTGAAGACATTAATGGTGTTGAAGACTTATGATTGAAAACTTTAATGTTGAGTTTATTATGTTGTATGAAGAGTTTTAAAACAAGATGGAAGAACACATTAATGCTAATAGTTAGTTCATGTTTTTAGGAAATGCATTAATGTGTATTAATTATATGAATGGTATGACTAGGAATTATGGAAAACCTTTAAAATTATTGATGTAGAATAATATAGAAAGTATTAATAGTCTCTTGTAAACCTACTTGGACTCCTTAATCTATATAATGGAGGCCGTAGGGTTTAGAGAAAACTATCACTTCCAATATCATTCTACACTCACATTTAGTTATCATAAGTTAGTAATTTGTAACTCTTAAAAGCAGATTAATAGAAATCAGTAGTTTTTTTTTTTAGTATTCATTGTTCTTCTTAATACTATTGTGTAGATTCTGCATATACAATAAGTATTCATAGTCAGTGTTTCTTTATAGTCAATCTGTATTTATACAAGTTGGCTATCACCCTTAGCAGGCTGTAAAGATCTGTTCAGTTTGGGACTAACAAAATCATTTAATAGTTTTAGTTTCCCTATGCGGACTTCTACGTCTTTAACAATCCCAACGGAGTAGGATTTGGTTCCGTCAACTAACCCAAAGATATGGCCAGACTCTTCTAATAATCCGTTGTTAAGCTTTTTGAAGAGGTAAAGTGGGATTATGGTCACACATGATCCTAGATCAGCCAAGGTGTTGAAAGGTTTTGAGTCCCCTAATCTACAAGGTAGAGTGAATAGTTTGGGTCTTCCATTTTCGCAGGTATTTCTCCTTGGACAAATGCTGATCCATTTTTTCCTAGCTCTAAGTTTTCTACGTATTTATCTAATATGGCGTTATAGATTGGAGCGTGAGCTAGGACTTCAAGAACCGGTAGGTTAAGATGCAAATCATGGAATTCATCTTCAAGAATTGGTTTGGGCTCTTCTATTTGTTGTGGTTCGGTTTCAATCTTGGGTTGTCGTATGCTTGTTTGGGAAATGGTTGCCTCCTTAAAATGTACCTTGATAGCATTGATTGAGTTGGAAGGGTGAGATGAGCATCGGGGATCGATTGTTGGGTAAGAACGAGCAGACAAAACCAGGGTAGTATTCAGTTTTGGGTTCTTGACCGTATCGCTAGGTAGTGCTCCCGCTATTCGATCGGTGATTGCCTTCAATACAGTGTCGATTTTGTTGGTCATCTCGCTTTGCTGTTGTTTGAAATCGGCTTCAAACTTGGATAGTCTAGCGTCTTGAGATGCCATAAAGTTGGACACTAATCCTTCAAGGTTTGATTTATTGTTAAAGCTTTGAGGATTGTTGTTGAAGGAACGGTTTAGGTTTGAACCGTTGGATTGTAACCGGTTAGGTGGGTTTGAAAAATTATTATGATAGTTTTTAGGTTGTCTCCACCTAAGGTTCGGGTGACTTCTCCATGATGGATTGTAGGTGTCACCAAGATTGGTTCTGGGTGGTTGTAAAATCGGTTTCCCCAAGATTGATAGTTTTGCAAACTTAGTATCCACGCTATTTCCTTTTAATTTTCTTAATTTGCTTTTCAATGCTACATTCGCAAAAATATTTTCATGAATCTGAACCTTTAAATTAGCATTTGAATAGTCTTACTATTGTCATTATGGTCTTTTGTCTCAACTCGTGTCTTTTTGATAGAATCGTAAAGATCTTTGTAAGTCTGTTTCAAATGCTCATTTTCCTTATGCAACTTCTCATTCTCTGCAAGTAATTTAGCCACACTATGTTCCAATTCGATATTGATTGTTTAAAAGTACCTTAATTTCCTTTTTAATCTTGGCTTTATTACTTGTTTCATTCAAAATTTGACCATGTTGCCGTCTTTTTAAGCTTGATTTTGATATTTAAGTTCCATGTTAACACAATGTGCTTTCATTCTTGAAAAATCTTTTTGTAGTTGGGCAACGGTCTTTTTAAGAAAAATATTTTTAGACTTGAGAGATTGGTTTAAAAATTCAGTTGTCATGTTATCAAATGATGGATCAAGTAAAGGACATGAAACTTGACATTTTTCAGCATTCTGGTCAATCACTCCTCCCCTATGACACATGTTTGTTAAATCATGAGTGGTATTGCTATCAACCTTTTCTAACAGATGTGTGTCATAAATGGGTTCAGATTGCATAGAATGATGTTGTTCATAAGCAAGTACATTATGTTGAGCAGTCAATTGTACCTCAGCCATTGGCTCTTTGTCATTCACGGGTTTGATATCTGCATCCTCAGCATGTGTATCATTCCCGGATCTGCTGCTTGTATCATGCTTTTCTGATTCTGTCCCACTGCTTTCTGTAACAACTAAATTAGCATTTAATGCTTTACTCGAATCAACCTTTCCCTCTTTTGACTGCATCTGTCTTTCATTCATCCTGTTGTCATACTTTCGTTTATGTTGTGCTCTTTCATCAATGAAATTCTTAACAGATTTCATGTGTTGGATCAATGTATCACGGAATTGTCGAACCTCAGTTAAAGTGTATGCTAGAAAGTACTTGCGTATCATTAGTCCTTCATCATCATCGAAATAGTATCGGAAATTGATGAACAGCTGAAACTGTGTCTTGAGTACTCTAAAAGCATCCATGGATCCCGTTTCTTGAAATTCTTCTTTGTCAAGTTGCTTTTCTAGTTGATCCAAGTTTTGTAACATTGAGCATGTGAAAGTCTGAACATCTTGATCAAAGAGTGCCTCAAATGCCCGTTTGAATCCTCCCGTGATTTTTAATTCATTGTATGAAAGAACTTGGAGAAATGAATGAAGTAGTCGAAAAGATGTCATGCAACTTTCCTTTGCTTTGACTTGCATTTGTTGCAACTGATGCAACTCTCTCTTGTGAATTAGAATTCAAAGATTCCATTGAAATTCAATGTGTGAAATGAAATAAAGGATCTTAAGTAGATTAAGTGATTGATGTTGTGGTTATGATGAATCAATTCGATTTCACGGGATTTTACAATTCTACGACTTAAACCGTGAAAAGAATAATCGTTTACAGGATTTTACTAAATCAAGAAGAAACTGTGAAATAGGAATTGTTTTGTTGAAGTACTTGAGTTTTTTTAACGATTGATGAGCTTAAAACGATGAACGGTTATTACACTTTCAACTTAAAATGATTAACGGTTGATTAAAACATAAACAAGGACTAACGGTGTAATTAAAATCCAAGTCTAGTGCTTAACGGTTGTTAATTGAAGTTGCAGGGACTAAAAATGCAATAACGGTTCGCTTTGGAGGGTTAAAGGCTGAATTATAAGTATTAAGGACGAATGGTGCAAAGTAGTTTCAACTAGAAGGACTAATAATCAAGGAAGGACTAATGATGAAATGGACTTGGCAACCAGGGACTACATGTGTCACTTTCCAAATAAGTTTATTAATGACATGTTTTCCCTCCAATTTATTCTTCTTCGTTTGAAAATGCAAAATGGTAACGAATGTATATTAGTTCTTGCGAGTTTGTACGGTTATCGTCGGTGAAATGTAAATACACCACGTTGATCGAAAAATGATCACAATCACAATGGTAGTCGTTAGAAGTCTCGTAATTGACCGTCACTCGAAACCGAAAACCCAACAACGACTTAAAACAAGTATAGTTTCCCCCTGTTTAATTGTTAATTCGCCTTCTTCATGATGATGATAACTCGCCTTCCAAATAGAATGATAACTCGCCTCACAAACAAAGCTTGATAACTCGCCTCGCAAACAAAGCTTGATAACTCGCCTCGCAAACAAAGCTTGATAACTTGCCTCTTGATAACTCGCCTTGCTAAATTCCAATACGTACTATCGTTCTTGTCTTCTTGTCGTTTAACCCAGAAACAGCAAAACGTCCTTGCTCCTAAAATGGTGGATCTTGTTTTTCCTTTGTCTTGTTCAAACCGTGATATGAAGAACAATAATAAGCCTAGAAAAAACTCGATATATAAGCAGTTCTTTAAGACAAATAAGCTACGAAAAGAGTAACCACAAAAAGCTAGAAAAAGCCGAGGCTTTTGAAACCACAAAGAAGCTCGAAAATAAGCAGGTTACTAGATGAAATAAGCCATGAACAAGCAACGAACTAGCTATGACTGTTGTGATACGAGAAAGACAAAGATTTTAAGAATACAAACAAAAACCACCTTTTTGATATAAATGTTTTGATATGATGGACTCAGCCACGAAAATTGTTTTAAACAAGTTGGAATTTAGCCCGCGCGTTGCGGTGGGGGCTAATTTGTTGATGCAGTGTGGTTTTTTCTTACTATGTTTTTTGAGGATTTTGTTAAACTTTACATTGACTCAAGTTGAACATGTTTTATTAGTATGTTGTTTCTTAGGAGTAGAAGATACATTGGTTTACATTTTTTGACATGGAGCTAGGCCCAGTCTAATTACTAACGACACGTGCGTTGCGGCATGACACATTTTTTTGGACACGTGTGTAGTTTCTATGGATTGGCCATTTTCCTGAGCCGTATTTTTTTCCGAATTAGTATTTAATTTTATTGTTTTTTTATTTGTTTAATTTTTTTAACCATTTAGATAGTATGTGTTAAGTTGGAACGTTTTTTTACCCTTGTTAATTTTGCGTTTTTATGGATTTGTTGTATGGGCCATTTTCTATTGGGCTATTATTTTTATGCAAGCAGGATTACCTGCACATTGCTGCGGAGCGTTAATTTTTCGCGCGTTGTTGCGGGGCGTAATTTTTTTTTCTGGGTGTTTATTTTTTCGGTTTCATGTTTAATAGTTTGTTTTTTTTCTTATATAGGCTTATGTGTTGGGGTTTATATTTAAAGGTTTGTTTTTCTTTGCTATATGGGTTTTTTTTAAATATAATTTTATGGGCATCAGAAGCATTGTAATATTTGTGTGGGTTTATTTTTTCGGTATCATGTTTAATAGTTTATTTTTTTTCTTTATATGAGCTTATGTCCCGCGCGTTGTTGCGGGATATTAGTTTTTTTTTTCTTATTTTTTCGGTCTCATGTTTAATAGTTTGTTGTTTTTTTATATAAGCTTATGTGTTGGGCCTCATGTGTAAATGTTATTTTTTTTGCTATATGGGTTTTTGTTTTGTTTTTAGTAGCGTAAAATTGCACCGTTTAATGCAATCTAGAGCTATATGTTTGTGACCCTGTCGATTATTTTAAAGTTATTAGGTATCAAAGGTATTTTCGCGAGTTTTTTTTATCTGAATAAATCGATACTATTGTAATTTTTTTTCCTTATCTTGTGCCAAGAATTTTTTTAATTAATAAATTTTTTTATTTATTTTCTACTATTAAAAAAACCAATTGAGCCGAAGTGGGAGCATAATGCCCAACAAAATGAGAGCCTAAGGCCCAAAGTGAAGCCAGCCAAAGTGGGAGCCTAATGCCCAACAAAATGAGAGCCTAAGACCCAAAGTGGAGCCCAACACTGTAGTACTGTGTCACGCTCTTTAGTATATAGTCTAATTTGCAAGTTGTGGTTTTTGTATAATAAAGAGTATAGCTTTTGAAACTAATAAGCAAATAGAAAAAAAATAAACAAAACAGATGAAAAATAAGCTCAAATAAACCGTAACATATAAGCTCAACGAAACCACAACGAAACACTAAAGGAACCAAGATAGAACCATGGCTCTTCATACCAATTGAAGGATTTGTATTTCACACAAATGAAGAACTAGAGAGAGAAAATAGAAAGAGAAAGTGGAAGGGAGAAACACCTAGAAAAACACACAAAATGTGTGTGTCAAATGATTCAACCAACACCCTCTCCATGTGTGGAGAGGGCTTTTATACAAAGGATAAACCGGGCTTTCCTTGGGCTTGTCATAGGCTTTCTATGTTTTGGCCCGGTTAGCTTACTAAATAATACATTGTGGACTACGAGCTAGAAACATAAAATACGTGGAGTGTCCAATCCTTTTTTGGATTCCTAACAAAAAGAAACCGATATGGTGGAGAGATTGGCGAGGCTTTACTTGAAAGAAGTGGTCTTAAGGCATGAAGTGCCAGTCTCTATCATCTCTGACCATGATAGCAGATTTACATCGTATTTCTCGTAGTCGCTTCAGAAGGCTTTGGGTACTCGATTGGATATGAGTACTGCTTACCATCCGCAGACTGTTGGAAAAAGCAAGAGAACCATTCAAACTCTTGAAGATATGTTGCGCGCCTGCGTGATAGATTTTGCAAAAAGGTTGGGATAAGCATTTATCGCTAGTAGACTTCTCATACAACAACAGTTATCATACTAGCATCAAGGCTGCACCATTTGAAGCATTCTATGGTCGCAAGTGTCGATCACCTATTTGTTGGGCCGAGGTCGAAGATGTTCAGCTCACTGGCCCAGAAATTGTTCATGAAACTACCGAGAAGATCGTACAAATCAAAAGCAAAATTCAAGCCGCGTGTGATCTTCAAAAAAGTTACGTCGATGTGAGGCGTAAGCCTTTAGAATTTCAAGTGGGAGACAAAGTCATGTTGAAGGTTTCACCTTGAAAAGGGGTTATCCGTTTTGGCAAACGGGGGAAGTTGAACCCGGGGTATATTGGACCTTTCAAGGTGTTAGCAAAAGTAGGAACCGTTGCTTATAGACTCAAACTTCCTCAACAATTAAGCAGGGTTCATAGCACGTTTCACGTGTCTAATTTGAAGAGGTGTTTGTCCGATGAATTGCTCGTGATTCCGTTGGATGAGATCCATATTGATGATAAGTTACATTTCGTAGAAGAACCCGTGGAAATTATGGACCAAGAGGTCAAGCGGTTGAAGCAAAGCCGCATTTCTATTGTCAAGGTTCGATGGAACTCTAGGAGAGCCTCAGAGTTTACGTGGGAACGCGAGGATCAATTTCAGAAGAAGTATCCACACATGTTTGTAAACCTCGCACCTTCATCAAATATCACGACTTGAGCTTTGGAGACAAAGCTCTTTTAACGGAGGAAGACTGTAACAACTCACAATTTTAGGTCATTTTGCGTCAACAAACTTTCAACTATTTACTTTGAGCATTTACACGTTTACTTTTAATCTCAACCGTTAAGATAAATCGCGTAAACTGAAAATCAACAATTAACGTAAATCGGCATTAAACAAATAAAAGTTTTCGTCAAACAAGTGTTATATAATTATTACAAAGATAATTTATAACTTTTCGTATTTTATTTTTATATGCTACGTAAAACGTTTACGTTTCGCAATATTTAGTTTCATTCATGCATGTAAACTATACCACCTTTCTACACTTAACCAAATACCCACAATTATACCCAATACCCAAAATTTATATAATTTTTACCCATATTCACTACCATGGCCGGTAAAATACCATTTTTGGTTCTAGTATTACCATGTGCTAATTATAATGGTTCATGCATTATCAACCCACTCTTAGATACTCTCTTACATACTCTTACAACAAGCAACAAACCCATACACTCTTACACATATCCCATGCCCCCTTCACTTCCAAAATGATTATGTACCTTTTGTCATAGATATTTTGCTTAGCTAGTGGTAAGACCTTTCTATATATTCATACACATACATTATACTTCTCATTTCATCACAAAAAAAACGCTCTTTCTCTCTACAAACCCAACCGGCCACCACCAAGAACCACCATAACTTGGAGTTTTTCATTTTTAGCAATGATATTTCAAAGTGTTTTAAGAGTATAAGTAGTTATCAAACAATTGGGGTTTAATTTAGGCATTAGTTTTGTTGTTCTCATCACACAATCTTCAAACAAGGTTCATCTATTTTCTTCATACTTTCATTTGGTTTACTTTCACATAAACATTATATATTTCATATTATATCACCACTTAGTTTTGTATTTTAAAAAGTTTACAAGAAAACCAAGATTATATATAAACAAGTAAATACTTACACATGAATGACAATAATTTACAAACATGTTAGAACATTAGAAAGTATTTATTTTGGTACATTACATGGACTAGTTAATTTATTAAACCAATTGTTAAATAATTTGTTCATAAACTAGTTTATATAGTTTTATAATTTATTTGTGTTCATGACATTTTATTTATATATTTGAGATGAGATGGATGAGACTAGGTTAGTGAATGTTGTTGATATAAAGGATGTTGAAGTGGTTAATTTAGAGGTTGTTGTTATATAAAATGGTGTAAAAATTTCAAGTATTAAGGTTTATATAAACCCTTGTTTACAGCCGACCTAGGACAGCGTGACACGGATTTTTTTGACAAGTTAAAACCTTAAAAATATGATAGTACGTCTTAAGACGATTCCGTGGACATAAAAACGTGAAAAGCAGACGTAAAATGAAGGAGATATGAATTTTTAAAGTTTACCGGCAACTAAAATATTTTGACAACTTTTAGGTAAAAATGTGTAGTCTGATCAGATTTTGTTTCGTGTTTTTGAGGCCTTTCGAGTCCGAACCGGCTTAAGTATAAAACTAAAAAGTTGCTCGGAATGATATTTCGGTAAATAAAGCATGTTTTCGAAGCCTAAAAGTGTAATATGAGTGAGTTAATCTTCATTAAAACTAAACAACTTTTATATAAAATTTCCTGCACACTTTTATCCAATGTAGGTTCCTGACATGTATAGTAAAACAGTGTTTTTGGTCCTTTTGGACTATAAAAACCTTAGAAAATAATATAGCATCACTTATATAATATTTATACGCGTTTTAGTCTTTATAATTATTATTTTATAAATTAACTAAACTATATATGAATTGGCATTGTAAAAGTATTAAAAGTGGTAACTTAAGGAAATCATTATTTTGATTTATAAAGTATGTCTAAAACTATTAGGTGGTGATATAACAAGATAAAATATAGTGCATTGTTCTATATTTTCATGCGTTATTCTAAATCGACTAGGTTGCATACCGGTCCTTATCGACGACACTCATAGTTGATTTTTTAGAAATCAATTCCATCACTTAAGGTGAGTTCATAGCCTCACTTTACTTGTTTAACAACACTTTACAAATCTCGATGTGAGATACATGCCTTGTTTTACATTTGGATGTAAGTACTCTTTAAAACATGTTACGAGTTGCCTAAGTAGCGATAAGCCATTAGGCCTAATATCATGAACTGTTAATTACTTTGTGTAAGCGCGTGTGTTATAAATAGATCTATTTGAGATTTACATCCCCATTCGGGTAAGTCATGCTTACTAGCTTCGGACGATTGAACTAACGGACGTATACCATATCGGAAATTTGGATGTTGCGGGTTGAACATCTACACGGGTACATTATTGCATAAATGTGCACACATACATAGTTGTAGCTTCAGTGTCATGAGCTTAGGGCAATCGTAATTACATTTTATGATTTTGTATGTGTTATATTATTTCACACATTGAACTATTGCGGTCCTACATTTCTACTTGCATAAACCTATGAATTCACCAACTTTATGTTGACGTTTTAAAGCATGTTTTTCTCAGGTTAGTAACTGCATGCTATTCGGGATAACATTTTGGAGCATCGTATTTGAGTCACTTTTTGCGGTCTCATATCACGAAAGATTTACTGCATTACTTTTGAATATTTGGTTATGTAAAATCTTTACGTTTTCATATTAGTGAACTCTTAAAGCATGGTGCTTTTGTACAAACTTTGAAATGAAATCAAACGTTATCTTTCAAATGACTCATATAGAGGTCGTTCTTTATCTATCTTGTGTTTATGTATTATGAAGTAATGCCTCCGATTACCATTCCACTGCCACATATTTTGAGGATGTTACACTATTAGGCCAAGGGAAAAAAAGTTAAAGATTCCTACAAAAGAAACTGTCCAAAAATAATGATGGTGCTAGTTCATCAAGGTTTAATGTCCAAGATGCGGACTAAAAACTTTTAACAAATTATTTATGCACATCTTTTTGTATTGTTTGTATGTTGTGCACATGTTTAGGATTAGGCTAATGTTGTGACAAACACTAGAAGTGTTGAACTTTTACGTCACTTCAATGCCTTATTTTGTACACATTTGAATATTACACCAATCTGAACTTGTAATGCATTTGTTGCTATTGTCCTTCATTTTTTGAATATGTGTTTTTGCATTTTTTTTGAACGTGTTGCAACTGTATTTGTTGCTACTGCCCTGTATTTTTTGGCTTGGTACTACAAAAGTCATGGATGTACAGGGTCTGGTCTTTGGTTGTATTTCATAGATATTGTGTTAGTATCATGTTTGGTATGTATCATGATCTGCTACCAAGTAATTTGTTGTATCTAAAAGGCCGGAAATGGACAATGTGATTTTATAAACTTATTTGCAGAAGAGCAACAAACAAGTAAAAGATTGTGAAGTAAATTATGTGTTTGTAAAATGATTATGGCAACATTTATAACAAAGTGATTAAAGGTAGTGAAAGTTAGGAAACTACACATTAAATTGCTATTGTATTTGATTCACTATTATACTTCTCTCCAAAAAGTTAAACAACCCTTCCCCTCCAAATTATTTAGAAATTTTGTTCTTGGTGTCTAAAATCGAAACCGACCTGAAAAACTCGACCGGACCCGAGTCTCATTCGGTTCGGGTCTACTTGATTCGGTTCATGTTTGAAAGAGAAAGTGTGATATATAGTAGATAAATTAACTTTTAAAATAAATAGATGGTAAATAAATGTACACATGAAGCTGATGACGTGTATGTTACCTGCTCCACCTAGACTTAAGCAGGTAAGCAGGTCAAAGAGAAAGTGTGATATGTTACTTGCTCCACCTAGACTTAAGCATGTAAACATGTCAAAGAGTACACGGAACTCACGAAACTCAAAAGTTGGCTACACGGATTTGCAAAAAAAATTGTAGTATACACACAACTACAAAAAGTGACAAGTTAGATACATTTTTAAGCAATTATCCCTTTTATGTAACAAACTTTATAACAACTTTTTGTTATGTGCAATCCTAACCATTTATCTCATTTTAAGGAAACACATCTTAAAGTGACATGTGTAACTTATTAATTAAAAAATCACTTATATTTTTTAAATTGAAATATCTTTTTATCTATTTATTTTTTTATTATTTAATTTCACTATATTTTATAGAATTTTGTGCTCTTTAATTCAACATCAAGTTTAATATATTTTTATTAATTATTAGTTTTTAATGTCTCCGAAACCACTGTTTTGCGCGGGTAACATGCTAATATTAATTAAGAGGAGAGCTATATTAGATATCAAAAAAAGGTTGGATAATAAGGGATCCATCCTCACCATCCATCTAAAAAAAATCAATGGCCGAGATTAAAAGGATTTTGTTATTTCACATATTTTTTAAAACTTAAATATATCTTAAACCGTTAATCATTAAGCGAAAAAAAATATATCATCACAACGAGCATTTAATTATCTTTCTATAGATATCAACTTTGATATACTTTCGACAAAAATTTTTTCCCATTTTTTCACGGTTTTTTTGTTTTTTCACTTTTTTTCGTTGTTGAAATTTGCATGAATATATCATATGTGATTAAACACTAATTTGAATATTCGTATAAAATCATATACTATAACACTAAAATCGAATTACATGTGATTATATTAAACTTAAATATTATATATGATTTAACACTAATATCATATATGATTTTATCATACGTAATTTATAAGTAATATCATATATGATTTTAAATATCATATATGATTTAAGACTAATATCATATATGATTTCTTATGCAAGTTTCAACTACGAAAAAAAGACGAAAAAACGAAAAAAAAACGAAAAAAAAGTGAAAAAAACGAAATTTTTTTACGTCGAAAGCATATCAAAGTGGATATCGATAGAAAGATAATTTAATGCTCGTCGTAATGGTATATTTTTTTCGCTTATCGATTAACGGCTTGAGATATTTAATATTTTTAAAAAAAGGAAGAAAATGATTTTTGAGTTTAATCTTATCCATTTAATCAAGATGGAGATGGAATGTGGGGATTAGTCTCTTGATATCCACATTAACTTTGGTATCCGAATGAACTTAAATCATTAATTAAAGGCATAATACTAATTAGACTTTTGTCATTTTGAGAGTTTACACGATACTATAGCTTGACTGTTTTATTTCTCTATGTAGTGTAGATAGACTTTCTTAAATTAAATTACCAAAGCTTATATCAACATAAGATGTCAATTTTCATTGAAGATCATTCATATTATAAGTCTACAAGTTATCTATCCTTTATGATTGGCTAATACTAACATGTTGTACTTTTTCTTTGATTGTATGTTCTGATATATGTGTATATTCTTTGCTATATGCCGCTAACATGACTATGCACTTTGAGGTTGATATTAACATCCAAAGACAAAGAGCTCTATGCGTGATCTAGATCGTAGTGTGCATCCTTTTGAAGTGAAATTCGTGAAATTTTCACAGACCTCAGAGAGGCATGAGTGAAACACCGTCGGCTATCAAAAGAAACTTTAAATTAGTTGCAATATGGAATCACTTAAAAATTATTTGATAACTTATTATAACATGTTTATCAAGAAACAACTTTATGTTTTGAACAAATTGTATTTCAACTAGATTAATAATATATCTACGTTTGATGTTATGACTATTGCAATGCTTGGCTATTTTTTACTATTCTATTTGACGCATAAAACACATTAACAAGAATTTTTATAAACACAATTGTTATGCTGCGTAAAACTTGGCACTTAAAAGTAACGGTTAATACGAACTCATAATCTAAATATTGTTCATACCAACATGAATCATAAACGTAGACATATACATGAAAATGTTAGGATTTATAAGTATTACTTATATTCAACTATCATTAACACTACATTCGCAAGTTTTATTTTTGAGAAAGAAGAAAAAAAGTGGAAAAAAAGCAAAATAAAATTGTGCTTTCGAGCTTTTTGAGGATAGAAGAGAAGGTGCGAGGAAATTTTTCCAGATTTTTGTTGAAATTTATTCCTTTCTCTCCCAACTCGGGAACACGATATACAAAATAAAATTATGTTTCTCTCAACTTCTTTTCTTCTTGTTATTGTGGGTTAATGGTGTGTAAATGTATCATAGTTGTCACCCGTTCTTTTTATATGTATCAAACAAAAAAAGTTGCTTTTATGTACCTTAAGCTTTGTTTTATAACATTGTGTTGAGTTTTACCTTCACTACCGGTAACCCGTTTCTTTGATTAATTTTTTTCTTTTTTATCTACATGGCACATCCACGTGGATAATACCATCCAACTGTTCTTCCTACCTCTTTCAAACACACAACTACACACATAATCCTCACCCCCCCTAATTTTGTACCTTAATCACCTTTTTAGATTTCCTTTACCTCATCCCTACTGTTTTTCCCCTTTCACATTCAACAAAATACCATGGAACCCTAATTTTTAAATTGTCAAATTGATTATCGTTTTCTAATTTTGGCAAACAAAAAGGTACAATTAAGTTCAATTTATGACGTGTTTACCCCATTTGTCAATAGTATATATTAATTATTTATGTATTTTGTATTATTTTTTACCCAAAAATCGAATATAAGGTTTATTTTGATTTGTACAGGTTCAGATGGACCCACCAGATGATGTTAATATGCCTGATTTAGGTGCTGAGAATGGTGATGAGCTAGGTGATGAGATAGGTGAAACTGTGGATAATGAGGATGTTGTTCAAATAGGTACAGAGGAAGAATTTATTGTTGCAGAGACAGGTGATGAGATAGTTGCTGATATAGGTGCAACTTTGGATAACAAGGATGTTGTTCAAAAATACATAGAGGAAGAAGTTATTGCTAAACAGAAAACACTTGATAAAGGCAAGGGTGTAATGAGTTCAGATAAGGGCGATGGTGTAAGGAAGAAAAGAATGTCAAGGCCATGAGGTAATGGTATTTCTATTAGAGAAAATGAGGATCCATCATGTGGTAGTGATAGTGACAGTGATTCAGAAACAGACCAAGAAAATCAAATGTATATGTATGGTGATAGTGAAAGTGAAGAATCTTTGAAGTCATTTGATTATCTAAGTGAAGGAGAGGCTGAGGTTATTGAACTTAGAAAAAGAATAATTTAATTTAGAAGTGGTGGTGCTGAGGGTGAAGAGGAAGTTGAAGGCAGTGACAATGACCAAAATGATTCCTTTGATGATGAAGGTTTTGTAACACCAAAAAGGATGTTTGATATAGGTATTAGTGACACCGTCAAAGAACATGAACAAGATATGAATGCCTTGATGAGGAGAATAAAAGGAAATGGATGTGAATTAAAAGATCCTTTTACAATGATAGATAAAACTGAGAAATATCCAATTTATGATGAAGCTACACACTGGAAATTAAAGAAACCAAAGGTTTATTTTTTTTACTTTCAGTATAAATTGTTTGATTATTATTTCTGTACACAATGTAGCCGACTAGCTTATCATGTTTCCCTTTGAACAGTTGGGAGAAAAGTTTGTTAATGTGGATCAGTTTAAGGAATGTCTTACGTACCATGCATTGGCAAATGGATTTAATTTGTGGTATGAGACGTCTTCAAAAGATAGAATAGTTGCTAAATGTGGGCATAGAAAAGAAGTGATCAAGGATCCAAGTAAGGGTAAACAAATACAATACAAGAAATTCCCAACTAGAGATCCTACCAAAGTAGATGCACATTCTGTTTGTCCATGGAGATGTTACAGGAAAATGTTGAGGGGTGTCAACTCATTTGAGGTAATCTCTTTAAAATATGAGCATATTTGTGTAAGGAATTACAACTATGGTATACTTATCAAATACAAGTGGTTAGGCAAACACTTTGGAGATAAGATAAGGGCCAATCCACATATTAGACTACTTGACATAGCTGATTTGGTAATGAAAAAATACAACTGTATTGTAAGTCCAAACCAGTGTAGGAGAGCAAAGTTATATGCTTTAAGTGAGGGCGAGTCTAGCTTATAGGATCATTATGGTTTGTTACGGTCTTACGCTAAGGCAATTGCAGATTCAAATGTAGGTTCTACTATTAAAGTTGGCGTGACTGTTAACCCTGATGAAAAGACTTATTTTGATAGATTTTATGTTTGCTTAAAAGGCTTAAAAGAGGGTTGGAAGTTAGGGTGTAGAAAGATCATAGCACTAGATGGGTGTTTTTTTAAAGAAACCAAACTGTGGTGAAATACTAACGACAATGGGCAGAGATGGAAACAATCAAATATACCATGTAGCATGGGCTATTGTGACTGTGGAAAATAAAGATAATTGGAGCTGGTTTCTTTCTTTGCTTGGTGATGATTTAGACTTACCAACTGGATGTTGTTTGACACTAATCTCTGATCAACACAAGGTATTCACTATTTAACATTTCTAATTTTCAAATTTATATCATCTTTCCAACTTTTAGAAGTAACCTTGATGAAAAACATTTTTGTAGGGTTTAATTGAAGCCGTTAAAGAAGTTATGCCATATGCAGAGCATAGGCAGTGTGCACGTCACATATATGAGGGCTTTCGCAAGCAATATAGTAGAGTGGAGTTTAGACAGTTATTTTGGGCAACATCTAAAGCATCTTACCCTCAGTTGTTTAACAAGATCATGGAAAGATAAAAAAAAGCCAATCCAAAAGCCCATGAATACTTGTCTAAAAAAGATCCCAAGTCTTGGTCTAGAGCTTTTTTTCGTGAAGGTGCTAACTGTAAAGCTATAGAAAATGGGTTCAGTGAGTGCTTCAATGCAGTATTAGTGAGTGTTAGGCATAAACCCTTCGTCACAATGTTAAAGTCAATGAGAGTTTTTGTTATGGAGAGGATGCATACTATGAGACTTATTATGGATAAATGGACTGGTGAAGTTTGTCCTAAAATACAATCCATTTTGGAACACACAAAAGATCAACAAAGGTAATTCATAGTTTAATATATATAATGATTATTGTTTATTGCTGTGGCTAATTTAAATTACATTATGCAGGTTTTAGCATGTAATTCGTGCTGGTGAAAGCAAGTTTGAGGTTAGAAAAGGGTATGATGCTTTTACAGTGGATGAGGTTGCAAACACATGCTCTTGTAGAATGTGGCAGATTTTAAGTTTGCCCTGTGTTCATGCTGTAGCTTGTATATTTAAGTTAAATAAGATGGTTGAGCCATATGTCCCTGAATGCTTTAAGATAGAAATGTTTAAACAAGAATATACTCAATTTTTGAAGCCAGTAGAAGGAATTACATTTTGGCCAGACTGTAGTCGCTTATCTAGGATTTTAGGACCTTTACACAAGAAGATGCTGGGTAGACCTAAAAAGAAAAAAATTAGGGCAAGTCATGAAAGCCAGTCTAACATTAAGATCTCTAGGTCTGGGCTAGAAATGACATGTCACAATTGTTGGCAAAAAGGTCATAACAAAAAAGGCTGTAAGAATGAATCAATCCCAAAAACACCCAAAGTCAAATGGAAGGTTGGTAGACCAAAAAAGACAATACCAACTAAAAACACAAATGTAGTTGATGATGAGGATTTGCCAAGGTTTGTGAACAACTCTATAAACGAGTTTTATAAGGCTCCTTCCAATAATTATGTGGTTTTTAATGATGGTGTCAGGATAAATTTAAGAAGGAATTGGAATACAAATAAAAGGGGTGGAAAATTAGGAGGCACTTGTTTTGTTAAGATGAGAAGAGGCACAAGTAGTAGGGGTGGACTTGTACCAACAGAGAGATTGGGTAGGATTGAGGATGGTTAGGATTGGATGCTACAACTTCAGACCCCATAGACCTCACAGAGGATAGACAACCATTTTATAGGTCATAAGTGGCCACAAACTTTAACAGATTGGATGCAGGGACGCAACAATCTCAAATAGATAGTGTGCAAGCAAGATTGAAATCAAATGCAAGAACATCTTATGGTCCTAAAAAGACACTTGGAGTTAAACTGACAAGGGGAAAACATTCAAGGAGTAAATTTATTAGGAGCACATCATCATCATAGCATGTTGCAAGACAGACAATGACTGAACCAGCAGCTCAAGAATAACCTAATACTCAAGAACCACCACTTGTACAACCACAAGTTAGGAGAAGGCAGCAAGCACATCCACCACCAAGAGAAAAAAGTCAAAGGATTCTGCTCAGGAAAGTATCTCAAAAAATTACATGTCGTGGTTCATCAATTGACAATGAGATTGTCATTGAGTGAAAAGTGTAAGAAAGAGTGATGCACATATTTTGTATATGCATTTTGTGCAGAAAACAATTATTAGTAGTTATATGTATGTTTAAAATTGTAACATTAGGAGAGTGTAGCAGTGAATGCCACTTTCAAGCCCTATTTTGTTCATAGAAGGGTTATGTTATACTGTTAAATGTTCTGGATGTAACAAACTTACAAAGTGCTGCACTTAGAGCCACTTCTATGCCCTATTTTGTACATGGGAGGGCATAAGATATGTTGTTATGAAAGCACATCTAATGGATGTTTATGTTTATAAATTATCTTTGTGTATTTTTGTGTACTAATTTCTAATGAAATGTATAATTACTATCCTATTCGGATAAAGTAATGATTGAGTTGGCGTTGATTTTGTGCTACTATACTAATTTATTAGCATTATGCGAGTTTTGACAGATTATGCCTGTTTGTGTGTAATATTCTGAGCCTGTTGCGATTTCAGTGAGTTTGACAGAGTGTTCGGCAGGAAGTTTGGTGCAGGATTAGGAGTATATGTGGTCAGATTTCATGTTTGCTGCAAATGGGTATATTCCGTATGTTACAAGTTTATAGCTGCTGCAAGTCCCTATAAATGGTCTATTTTCAGAGTTTATATTGATGTTGTATGTTTGGCCTTGTGGTATTGTTATTCGTCTCACACCCCCAAAATCAGACGGCAGCGGAATGGTAACAATGGGGGTGAGACTTCAAGGCACAAGGGACAAGTCACAGAAAACGACCTCAAAAGATACGTTTTATAAAATGTCACATTCAATTTAGTAAAAATGTCAGAGTTACACAGGTTCCATTTATAATGTATTAGAAAACATTGTCAAAATATTTGTCAAATAGTACTCAAGTTATTAAGCCTTCAAAAATATATATCCGCGCGACTCGAATGCTCCCAATGCTCCACTAGCAAAATAGTAACCTGAAAATACATGCTAAAACGTCAACAATAATGTTGGTGAATTCATAGGTTTAAGTAAAAAGCAGTATTGAAATAATTTAAGAAATATTTCAGAAGAAAAGTAGCGTTACAACATTTAAAAGTGTTATTTCCGAAATCCATCCGAAATCCAAGTAGTGATTTAATAAATCTAGTAATGTTCAGTAGTGGACCACAAGATCGAAGTAATGGTGGACTAAGTACGTATTCCGAAGTCCAAAACAAGTAAGGTAGACAAGGGAAACACATTCACCAAGTCTAAATATATAACAGGTATTATTGCACTAAGCTCATGACCCCGAAGCCTTAACTAGATTTGTGCCCCAATCAGAATATAGGATGCTTGCCAACAACCTAACACCTCTCAATGTTAAATGCACCCGATCAAACTAGTGACCCAAGTAAGGTGGGGATTGTCAATCCCGATAGATCTATCCACAACACTCGCGCTTACTACAATAGCAATTAACGGTTCATGATAAGTAGGGACTTCACGGCAATAAGGTAACTTAGCAATAATATTCAGGCAGTAATCTGGATAGCATACACTTTGTAAACACTTGTGTCCGTAGTAAAACAATCATGTCTAAAATTCACGGTTTCAAATATAGGTATTCACGATCTCAAATCATGTAGTAAACAAATCAAACTTAGTAAAAATAATCATGTAACGCTTACGTATAGAAATCAATAAGTTTATGTAGTAAAACGAGCACGTATTCTCACCCCGAAAACAGTTTAAGAAAACCATTAAAAGAGAAAAGGTGGGGCTATGAACTCACCTTGATCAACGATCATGATCAAATAAACCGAATACAAACGAAGCAGCAATGATATCGATCACGACCTATAATTATGTCGCTCGATTATAATACGTACAAAATACGATCAACAGGGCGTACGTCGTTACGACGAAATTATGTATATTTATATATATACATACATACATATATGTGATGAGAAATCCACTTGCGCGTCCTAAACCTTAACACTTAGTATATTTTATATACTATTTTCCATCCAATCTTAAGGTATATCAATTTATTGAAAACTTTACATTTTTGGTAAGTTTCTATTTTAAGAAAAGTTACTATTTTCGAAAAACTGCTATTCTTAGTAAGTCTCAACATTCCGTAATATTTATAATAATATTTATTTATATCGTCGGACTTTCGACGCTTAATTAATCCTTAATTTCTCTATATCGAAATTATATCTCGATTATTACAAAAAGTTACTATTTTTAGACTTTCCGTTTTTTTTTTTGTTTATATAGATGAGATGTGTTTTAATAGGAGTGCGTAAGAATTAAAAAGGGTACCTCGGGGGGCCACGATCTAATCTAAAATCAGACCCCACCCCTACGCTTAGGTGCGGAAAGCGCTAACAAGCTGAGTGCGCGATACGCCGCTATCAATGGGCACATATAAGGACCACCTTACACCCGCTAAAGAGCTCACAAGTGACATAACAACCTCAAAAGATACGTTATATAAAATGTCACATTCAATTTAGTAAAAATGTCAGAGTTACACAGTTCCATTTATAATGTATAAAAACATTAGTCAAAAATATTTGTCAAATAGTACTCCAAGTTATTAAGCCTTCACAAATATATATCCGCGCGACTTCGAATTGCTCCCAATGCTCCACTAGCAAAAATATTAACTGTAAAAATACATGCTAAAACGTCAACAATAATGTTGGTGAATTCATAGGTTTAAGTAAGATCAGTGATGGAAATAATTTAAGAAAATTTGCAAGTAATGAAAAGAAGCGTTACCGGCATTTCAAAGTGTTTATTTCTGAAATCCAAGAAGTGAGTTTAATAAATCAGTAATGTTCATTATTTGGACCAGCAAAATCGAAGTAATGTGGACAGAAGTAACAAGCGATATTCACCGAAGCCAAAACAAGTAAGTGGTCAAGACAAGGTGAAACCACATTCACCAAGTCTAAATATCTAACAGGAATTCTTGCACTAAGCACATGACACCGAATGCCGTCAACTAAGAATTTTGCCCCAGATCGTAAATAGATTGCTTTGCCAACAACCGGACACCTCACATAGTTTAACATCACCTTGATCAAGACTATTGACCCAAGGTAAAGTGGGGATTTGTCAATCCCGAAGCTCTATCTACAACACTCGCGTCTAACTACAATATCAATTAACGTGTTCATGATAAGTAGGGACATTACACGGCAATAATGAACTTAGCAAAGAATATACATGCAGTAAACTGGATAACATAACACTTTGTAAACACTTTTGTCCGAGTAAAACAATCATGTCTAAAATTCACGTCTCAAATATAGTTATTCACGATCTCAAATCATGTAGTTAAAACAAAACAAACTTTAGTCAAAATAATCATGTAACGCTTACGTTATAGAATCAATAAGTATATGTATAAAACGAACACGTAATCCTCACCCCGAAAACAGTTTTAAGTAAAACCATATAAAAGAGAACAAGGGTGGGGCTATGAACTCACAAAGTGATTGAAAGTAATTGTGACTGAATTAAAATATGACAATTTTTATTAAACGGCATGAAATTTCCCCTCGCGGGTTTATAAAACATTGAAAAGATTGAAATGCGAGACTATGAACTCACCTTGAGTGAATGAGTGATCGAGGTATAACAGAAAATGCGTCGCGATAAAGACGCAAAGCAACCTAATTAAATATAGGTCGCATAAGTACTACGTACTATGAAATAAGAAATACCATATATAAGTCTATATAGCTACATCACCATCTAATTGTGTTTGTGAAATAATATTTAAATTGCATTTGCTAAATATTATTCGTGTATTTGAACTCGTATAATCGAATATATAATTCAATCGCCTTCGTAAAATAATATTTATAAAGGTTAAGACGTGTATAAATGTAGTATATAAATGATTCTAAAATGTTTCACAAAAATTTATAAAAAAACGAACCCACTCTAATCACCTCAGGAATAGTGCACAATGTTTAGAAAATAGTGCGTAACTTACCTGCCTCGTTTTAAGCCCGTTTCTTACGTTTCTTATGTCCACGTTTTCGTATTAAGACGACGTATCAAAATTTGACATTTTTGTATTTTATGTCCTCTGGTGAACAATACTTTTTACTGTTCACACCAGTTATTAAGTTATTTTAGTTATCGTAAAACTCGTAAATGTCGTATCTTATTCGTTATAGCTCTGTTTTTAACGATTCTTTCGAGTACGTTCTCATAATTAAAAGTTCTATTTATTTATGATATTTTCCAAAAATAAATACCTCTGATGAATAGTAATTTTTTTATAAATTTTTTTTTATAAAAGTATTAATTATCGTAAACTCGTAATTAGCGTATCTTCTTCGTTATAAATCGGTTTTTCGAGTTCTTTACATGCTTGGAATCATTATGAGACGTACTATTTTTATAATCTATAAAATACATGCCTTAAAAATCGAACTTAAACAACCCCTTTTGAATATTTTGTAAAAATAGGTTTTAAAACTTGATTTTGTAACTTTTAAATTAATCACTTTATTACAAGTCTTTTACCACATCATCTACCATATATCTTACATATTAGTATGTCCATTAGTCCATAGTTTGTCCAAGTGTCCAAGTTAATAAGTCCATAACAACACTTTTAAATCATAGCTTTCTTAAGTAACCTTTAACTACTAGTTTGTACATATACATTTTCACACTTAACCAACATGTTACAATACTTATAATCCCTTTATATCATGATATTATCAACCATATAACATATGTAAAATGATATAAAATCATGATCACAAGTAAAATCCATTTTTACAAGTTTAAAAGTATCCTAAATGGTGATGAGCCATTTAAACATTATATGTACATAAAATCATAAAAATAAAGATATTAAGAGTTTTAGATGACCTTAAGTAAGATGATGAAGAAACTAAA
>BQNB010037032.1:0-49723 GCA_026074375.1 Tanacetum coccineum | reverse complement strand
TAAAGCAAATGCGTACAATACAAAAGGTACATTGTGGATTTATCGACGTCGTCAATGACTTGAAAACATAGGGTGTTATATGTTTTACAAATTGGACGCAAGTGTACATTTTATCATGATTACGTTTTGCCTAAGTAGCGATAACCCACTATGCCCATGAATCATGAACTGTCAATTACTGGAATGTGAGCACGTATGATTATAGATAGATCTATTTGGGATTGACCTCCCCGTTCGGGTGACTAGCTATCACTGGAAACGAACGTATATCATGTCGGATACTGGATGTTACGGGTTGAACATCATCACGGGCAATGTAGGCAATATTTATATATTGTATTCAATTATGTCGAGCTTCGGTGTCATGAGCTTAGGCAAACGTAATTACATTTTGTGATGTCTGCATCTGTTGCATTATCACTGGGAAAGTCTTGCGGTCCTGCATATACATTTACATAAACCTATGAAATTCACTAACTTTATGTTGACGTTTTTAAATGCAATGTTTTTCAGGAGGTCATTAAGCACGAGGTGCGAAGGATACATTGGTGGTTATATTTTGAAGTCATGCATTAAAGATTTAGTCGCATTACATTTTGTATATCTGTTATCTTTGTAATAATAACAAGTAAACAAGTAAAGCTTCAGGCTTTTGTAACACATACTTTATTAAATCCAATGTATCAGTTTTAAACGACTTTTTGGTCGTTCTTATATTATCTTGTGTTATTGATATGAGAAGTAACACGCCCCGGACCCTTATTCCGCTGCGACCCAATTTGGGGGTGTTACAACTTTAGTGCATTTTTCAATTATCTTGTTGGTAGTCAAGTGTGAAGTGACTAATTTTGATTAATCATTTTTCTCAACAACTTTAGGAATAACCTTTGATTTAGGAAGCAGAGTCACTGAATAAAGTTTAGTTCCTGAAGTTAGAGGTTTAGAAAGCTTAGTATTCACACTTGTACCATTTTGATTCAATTGAGATTTAGAAAACTTTGCTTTTAACTGTACTCTTAACTTGTTGTTTTCAGAAATCTGATCATTTAGCTTTCGTTGCAAAGAGTCAGTTTGAAGTTTGGTTTTCGCCTGTGTCTACTTGATTGAATCATACAACTTCTTATATTCTAACTTAATGTGTTCTCGCTCCTTAACTAAGGAAGAGACCTCAAAAGCTAGAGACACGTTTGTATCCTCTATTTTTTAAATCTTAGAATCAAAATTTGGTGATTCACATTGAGCTAACCGATGTTTCAACTCATTGATTACGTGCATCTTGTCTTGCGATTGCACGTTTAGATCATTTATCTCAAAAGATTGGTTATTGATTGCTTGAACCAAATGATATTATTGTTTGTTAGAGAATCGTTAATCATTTTTTCTTTGTGATTTTGAACAGTAATGTCAAGAGAGATGATGTATTCCTCAAGTTTTGCAAAATGTTATCTCAATTCATATAATGACTTGTTTGATTCTTGAAGATCTAAAAGCACAATGTCAAGAATTTTACACTTTCCACAATTATCAACTTCATTCAACGAACGCAAGTAAGTGCACATAATATAACAAGAGATATTTTCCTCTAAGAGTTGGTCGTTGTTGATTAAAAGTTGTGTCTTTTCAATTTCAAAACATTTCTTTGCCACAAAACATTGCTCAACCTCGTCTTCTATTTGTTCAAAAATGTCTTTCATTTCTTTAACCACAGCAATAAATCCCTTTTCAAAAAGTTTGAAAGTATCTTTTATGTTTTTAGAAAATGGTATGACATCTTTTTTTAAAAGCCCCTTTTTTATTCGATTGCTCCCAGCTACCTATCTCATGAGGAGACAAAGTAGTTCTCCTTTTAATGCATTCATCAAACTTCGTGAGAAGATTTCGTGCATTCTTTAGATTTTTGAGCACTTGACTGGTTGATGGGAGTTTTTTAGGAAAACATTTTGTGGGTGTAGAAACATTTTCAAAAAGACTTGGTGTGGAAGACCAATATAATTGTTCAACTGACAATTGTTTTTGTGGAACAAAATACTCATAGAGTTTATTTAATTTTAAGTAATCAATCGGTTTAGCATTAATTTCAGTTTGTTTTTCAATCTTTTTCAGCCGGCTCTCTTCAGCAAGTATAAAAGTTTCTTCAGAATCACACACTTATATGGGATTATGTTATCAATCAAGACATTTCTATTATATAATGCAGGTTCTTTCCGTCGAGCTTGAGCAAGATATAAAGGATTTTGATAACCAAGAGCTGTCTTATGTAATTCATCATAAAAATTTTGAGGTTTGGTTAGCATATGCATAGTTTGAGCAGGTTGACCAACTTTGAAAACAATGTTTTCAAGCTCCTTTTTTGCTTTTTCCAAATCCACAATTTCACTGATGTTCTTTTCATATTTTCCAGACGACACTTTTTTGTATGTGTATAACTTATTTTTTAGAAAATTGACCTGGTTAGTTAAGTTCTCCATTTGTTTTCGTTGAGAAAAGACTTGATTTTCATAATCATATACTTTTCTATTACGATCACAAATGGCAGTTCTTAATTCACAGTCTAAAAACTTTTCTCTATCAGAAGCAGATCTTTTAGATTCATTTTCCAAATTTTTGATTCTTTCTTTGTATCTTTCAAGCTCGCTGGTTAATGATTCATACACACTTTGTGTCTCTTGATTTACCATGTTACATTTTTCTACTTGAGTTTTCATGTGTTTAATTACAAACAATATCCTATCATTATTTTGAACAGGAGGAGGAACATAGTTATCTTTATCATTGCCAATAGTAACCATATAATTAGCGTATGAGATAACATTGTTGTTACTCGTTAGTTCATTATATGACGCATTATTGGAAACTATGTTGTCAATATATTCCAGCTCTTGTCTATCAGAATTAAGCACATCAGATTCATGATAAGTGTCGTATTGAAGTACCTCATATAGTATGTCAGAATCATAACGTGGTTCAACCGTGTCATCGTTGATATAACCAACATGAGACAAATTTTCCATGTAGATTTCATTCGTTGTAGCTTCGTCATCACATTTCGAATCATATGCATCAACGTGGTCTGCTTTGAAATTTGTTGTAGCTTGTAACTGGAGATCCTCCCAGTCACCAGTTTCTTCCAAACTGTCAGCTAAGAAATCCTGTTGTTCATCATTCAATAGAACTCCTGCTTCTTGTGCTTAAGCAAGTAGCATCTTATCCTTAAACCATTAAAAATCTTTCACCCTTTTTTGTGAAGTACATTGTTTTGCAATATGACCTTCACCGTTGCAATTATAACATCTGATTATCCTTGGTTGATTTGTCCCTGCATTTCCAACTGTATTAACAACCCTTGATCATGAAGCTTGATTCTTTCCAGCATTGCCCGCATAACCTTGAGACTGTCTACCTTCAACATTCTATGCCGTAACTTGGCCGTTTTGAATTATAGCTTGAGTTTTTTGATTAGACGAAGTTTGAAGTTGGTTATTTGTAGGAAGATATCTTGAGCTATAAGCATAACTCAAGAAGATCATAGCTTTGCTGAGACTGGCTATTAGATCATCAGTTGGAAGAAAGGTTGGTACAATAAATTTGGTATCAGGTTGAATTATAGATGGTTTCTGAACAACTGTTGGTGCATAGCTTTGAAGTGGAGGTGACTGAATGAGTTGTTGGGTTATTGGAGTATTTGATTGATAGTGCTGATACGGTTGATAACCTTCAGATGGTTGAGTATGATACTATATTTGTTGACTGTTGTATGAAGAAGGTGGGTTGTAGGTATTTTCCAGCAAAGCAAGTGGTTCGAGAAATCATTGTCGCATTTCTTGAACTTCTTTAGCATCTATTTCATTGTGTTTGAGGAAAGCATACAACTGATCACAGTTCACACTGTAAAGATCTCTTGCTTGTTTAGCTGTTGTGACAAACGTACTCCACTCAGGTTAAAGATGATTCAAAAACTTCGTGTTGATTTGCATGTTTGACATAGACATAGGAATCATTTTATGTCATTGATCAATTTAGCATATCTCAAATAGTATGAGTGGATTGATTCTCCAAGCTCAGATGTGAATATATCAAATTCATCATATAGCATTGACACACGTTCTTGCTTGGTCATTTATGTTCCTTTCATAAGTTCTTTGACGCGATCCCATAATTCTTTTGTAGTCTGAAAGTGGTTGATGAGAGTGTAAATGTCAACTGGCAATCAAAGAAGAATGATATTTACAGCTTTGATGTCACTATCGTATCGTAACTTCTCTACTTGAGAAAGGTCTGCAACTTTTTGAGAACGACGGATGTTAGTAACGCCATCTGTTTCTTTAACAGTAATCTCTGGTAAGAATTTAACAGGACCATTCTTGATTGAGTCAATTAACATTTCTCCATTCTCTTTTCCTTGGATATATAGCATAATCTGAGTCTTCCAACTATCATACATGCCTTTCTCTAGCATCGGGGGATGATTTTCAGAACCTGCTGCAATAACGTTTTCTGCCATTGTTGTCATTATGAATTTGATTGTGTAGACTTCTTATGAATTGATATTAAGGAACATTTTGATGAGAAGAAGTGTTGCTTTTGTGAAAGTTTTGTTGAAAGATTGTATTTTTAACACAAACCGAGTAAAAAGATTGTAAATTTATCAATATAGTTTATTTAAAAAAACCTTAAAGTTTAAACCTTTATACTTTAAAACACCCTAATTTTACCTTAACCACAAATTAATTATCCACTAACTTCCAAAAATCACTTTTTTCATATTAATTACCCATTAAAACACCCTAATTCCACTTTATTAATTTAATAATAAAAACTTTTTAACCCTAAAAATCCAAAACCCTCATTTATAAAACTAGGGTTTAGTTTTTAACTTAGTCTCGGTTCGGGTTTGTAGGTTCTGTAAAAACCTAATTGTAGGCTTCATAGATCGTTTTGCCCATCTAAGATATCATAACATTGATCACGCAGCGGAATAACAAATAAGAACAACAATGTCATGAACAAGGTTTTTATTCATAAACTAATAAACTATAAACTATTCGACTTTAATCAGTCGACTATGAACTATTACATAAACTAATAAGCTAAATGCTAAGCCCCAACCTCCCCTCATCCTCCCCCGCCCCCCCACCGAGATCTAACTATGATGGATTCATCAAACTATTCACCCTACCTCTCTTTATATACTAGAGAGGCTAGGGTTTACAAGAAAACCTTAGTCAAACATATCATAATGTTGATTTTGTAACTTCCAATCATCATTAATGTTTTAGTCAAAGTCCAACATATCATATTAATGTTGATTTTGTAACTTCCAATCAACATTAATGTTTTAGTCAAAGTCCAACATATCATATTAAGTCCTTTTTGTTTCATTTATCTTCATATAAGCATATGTAGTTTTGTAATCATCAAATCTCAGATCCCAACAATCTTCCCCTATTTGATATTACAAAACAGTCTCCATGAATGAAACAATCTTCAAAGCTTCCTTTGGACTTATGATTATTCCGTGAACATGCACCACACATAAATAATAAAGCTGCAAATCCGAATCTTCATCCCCTTTTTGTTTAATCATCCAATAGAGGGTCATCTTAGATAATGCTAACTTGTGCACACTTCCCCTTAAGTGGTACATGTAGATGGTTTAAACCATGTTAACAATAAACCTTCCCCTCAAAAGTATGCTAAACCTCTCTTGAATTCTCGATCTAAGTAAGGCTCCAAGTAGTACATTATTGATGAGGAAATTTGAGTTTAACCCATATGAAGAAGTTAGAATTTCCCAAACTTGTGTCTTATGTCTTACACTATCCACGTGATGTCAAACTTATACCAAGACACATAAATATAAGTAGATCGCAATCTCTGACAAAATCCTCAACTATATGAGACACTGAGCACAACAACGTAACTCCTTCAAGCTGAGCAAATGTGGCATTATGCACTTTAAGTTATGGATCACTCACCTTTGCTAGATTCGTTCAAGTCTTCGTCACCCATTGTAAGCACGAAACAAGTTACCTCCTGCTATAGGTATGATAAGAACATGCATCTGTGAACTCAACTACAAACTTCAAATAAGAACATATCAACTCTCTTCATAATAATCCCCCAATTAGTGCCTTAATTTCATAATCTATCCGAGATACAAATCCATCTAAAATCAAATTAGGTATATAACTTGTAGTCCTAGATTTCTAGTGCATCCGCTCTGATAACATATTGTGTACAAATCCTATATTGTAGGTTCATTAGATCGTTTAGCCCATCTAGGATATTCATAACATTGTATCCACGAGCGGAATAACCAATAAAGGATACAAACAATGTTATGTACAATGTGTTTATTTCATAAACTAATAAACTATAAAACTATTCAGACTTTTAATCAGTTTCGAATTATGAACTATTACATAAACTAATAAGCTAAATATTAGACTCTCATTGGAGAGATCTAACTATGATGGATTCATCAAACTATTCACCCTACCTCTCTTTATATACTAGAGAGGCTAGGGTTTACAAGAAAACCTTAGTCAAACATATCATAATGTTGATTTTGTAACTTCCAATCATCATTAATGTTTTAGTCAAAGTCCAACATATCATATTAATGTTGATTTTGTAACTTCCAATCAACATTAATGTTTTAGTCAAAGTCCAACATATCATATTAAGTCCTTTTTGTTTCATTTATCTTCATATAAGCATATGTAGTTTTGTAATCATCAAATCTCAGATCCAAACAGGTTCAGTGGAGGATCGGTTGGGGGTGTGTAGGCGATTGGTGGTGGATCGGTTAGAGGAGGGTGGCCGACTGGTTGTGGGTCGGTGGCTAGTTGGGCACCGATCCTAGGTGGGTTTGGTTGGGAATTTTTTAATGATGTTTCCGAGTAGTTTTCGATGATGTTTCTTGCTTAAAGGTTGAATCTTTTTAAGAGAAAACCACAAAAGTATGAAACTTTTTGCAAAAGTTTGAAACTTTATGCATGAAAACCACAATAGACTTTGTACTCAACGTGGATTAGACGTTTTTGAGTGACATTGGAAAAGTAATTGCAAAAGTTTAAGACTTTATCTTCAAAAAACTCTAAAAATTACAACTTCTTCAAATTTAAGGCTTTGTCTTCAAGAATTTGTCTTAATAGTCTTCATAATCTTCAAATTCTTCAAAAGCACATAAAAATGATAACTTTCTTCACAAAAAGCACTTCAAATTATCCCATGGCGATTGATACCAATTGTAAGATAATCAAAACATATGCTACATTATTAAGTTTTAGAGGAGACGCCTAGAGAGAGAGTGACGTGTAGGTGAGGAGGAGAGGAAGAGAAGAGAAAACTAGAAATATTAGATTAGAGAGAGAAAGAAATCACCACCCTAATTCCTTTCCTAAGTCCTCCTTTTATAGTAAGGAAGGAGGGACTTGGAAGCAATTAGGGTATAGTACTTATTACAACATAGTCCTTCCCTATTTGCACTAAATAATCCCTAGAGTATTAATTCTAGATAAATGGTCATGTAATCAACACTTTTCTGTGTTTCTAACAAAGTCTTCATCTTCTTCATTTTACTCACATCATTTTATCATCTTCAACACCAACCCACTCATGGCATCCTCTAAACTTCTTCAGGAAACCCTTCCAAGAAACCTAAAATAACCATCAAACCCATATGAAAGAAACAACTTATCATTGACCTAAATAAAGATGATTATGTTACAACACCACCAACTCCTAGTAAACCTAACTCTCTAATTCCATCAAATGTTCCTCTTAAAACACCCTTGGCTAAAGGAACCTCATCATCATCATCTATTCGATCACTGCCTAACTCATCACCCTTCCAAGACCTCATGGATATATCTCTAAATGTTGCTAACTCACTTCCTACACAAACACAACCACCAAACTCAACTCATGAACAAATCATTTAAGAACTAAATGAGATACATGAAATTTCCAATCATGTAGAGATGGAAATCCAAAATGCAATCATTGCTCCATCACTGCCATCTCCACCATCACCCATCATGGGTGTTCCAATTCCACCAACCTTGGTTGATCTTCATGGAAAAAATTTCTTGTGTTGCCCACATAATCGCAATCTCATCTTTCCTTGTGGGACGAGCTACATTTCATGTTCTCCTACATTAAACATCTTATCACCCTGGTATGTGCTTAATTACACATACCATTTTCCATTCTAAACAGACTTAAATGACTAAAAACGTACCAAAAATACAATTGTATTTGTATGTTTTACATTTGTATTGTGCAGGAAGCAGATATTCAAGAAAAGGAACAAAAAGAAAGCCAAAAACAAACAAATCCAAGCACATGGTGGAAAGGGCAAAGTCAAAAGTCAAGCCAAATGAAGAAACTACAACTTGAGGGGCTAAAACTGCCAAACCTCAAGTTGTATTACAAAAGATAAAAAGACAAGGGTCAAAATTGCACACCGGGTAGAGATTGCATTCAAGTTATATAATTTGAGGGGACAAAACTGCCTACTTCCCTAAAAGCCTTCTTTCCCGCCTTGACAAACCCAGTTACAACTTGTATGTCACCCCATACTTCTCCCCTGCAAAACACTACGAAGCACTAGCCAAAATCATTTCATCCTCCCTACTTTTCCCCCCAACCTGTATAAATGCCATGTTGGCAATCCCTCTCCATTCCCAAAGCATTTCGATGGCTGAGATTGCCTCCAAAGAAGCACAAATGAAATAAAAGGCTGGGATTTGTTGTAGAATCCCCTCACACAACAAGCACACCTAGTTTTTGTCTCTACAAAGAAACACAAGCTGCAAGTCGAAGAGAGAAGACTTCGGCTATAAATAGAGCCTTTTGTAAGCCTTTGAGGCATCTTAGTAACTAGTTAATGTTTTTTATTATCTTAGCTTAATCTTTAATGAACTTAACTTATTTTCAGTTATTTACAGCTTTTACTTTTAGCTTTGTAACACTTTCAAGTTTTAATGCAAATTTGAGTTTTTAAGTTAATTCTTGATTCTCTGTTTTTCCTCTGATTAAAAGCTTTGCTTAAAATGTTTTAAGCCTTATAAAACCATATAAGTCATTTGTCTTAAACTTGAATACTAAAAATTTAAGTAAAGTCACTAAAAAGTCCACACTCAAATACACCACAGCTTATTTTATGGATGATAAGCCAGTTCTGGATGGGCTTATGGACTCTCACTAGCTTGTTTAATACAAGCTAGAGCTTGTAGACTCTTTGTTTGACCCTGTTTTGAGCAAGGGTGTTGTAAGTTTCTCTTTTTCTTGTTTTCTTATTTACTGTAGAATTAGCTATTTGTGCTTATCGTGTTCTAAAATCACTGTTTATAAGTATTATATTTTGTTAATTAACTATTATGTTTTTAATTATTAAGGACCACATCAGTCTTATAATAAATGAAAAAATGATTTGTGAAAACTTTAAGGGGTATTTTGAACTAACAGTACTAACTCTTTAGTTAGTACTGCTAGTTCATTTTTGGGATTTTAAAACTAACAGTACTAATTAAAGCTACCAGTACTAACTAAAAGTTAGTACTGTTAGTTAAAACTGTTAGTGCTGGTAGTTTATTTTAGCTTACCCGCTTATTATTTCAGCTTGTTTAAAATTTCCTTAGCTTTTTAGAATAGATTAAACCATTTTCCTTTACTGTTTTTAGGAGTAAGCTTATTTAAGCTTATTTTCCTTTCAATGTATTATTTCAATAGTTTATCGTTTTAGTTTTCTAGCTTATTTATCATTATAGTCTATTCTGTTTGCTTATCCTTATGCTTAAGTGCTTATTTTGGGTAATTAAACTTCTGTTTTAGCTTGTTTGCTTATTTATTGTTTTCTTGTGTTTTATTAGCCTAGCAGTACTAACTTAGGCTAACAGTACTAACTTATAACTAGCAGTACTAACTTCAAGTTAATACTGTTAGTTAATACCGGTAGTCATGTTGAGGATTTTTTTGAGGGTTTTATTTTTTATTTTACTTATTTATATTAGTTTAATTGCTTTTTGAATTTGCTTATTTAGAGTTAGCTTAGCTTATTTGATTTATCTTAAGCTTATTTGAGCTTATTTGTGTCTTAGTATAAAAGTTTTAAGTGTTTTTACCATTTCTAGCTTCTATGATTGTTCTAGCTTCTTTTCTTTGTTTATCTTTGTGTGCATTTGCTAATTAGGTTTAGTGCTCAAGCAACCAAATCATTCCTTGTCATATTCAAACACAAATCATCAATCGTCTTTCGATTTTCCATTTCTAGCCTCGTTGGGACATAACGACCCGGAGATACTCTACACTGCTTCCGGTTTCATTGCTCTCGCGGATTCTGCTCTTTTTTGTGTGCTGGTATTTATCGGTACATAAGAAGGAGTCTAATTTACGCGAGTCAAATTTTGACGCCGCTGCCGGGGAGGCTGTGAAAAAGATTTTCGTTACGTTTGACACTTTTTGTTGAATCTGTGAATATTTTCTTTTATAAAAATATAAAATAAAAAAAAATAATACAAAAATATTTTTCATTTTCTTTTATTAGTATAATTATCATATAAAAACAAAAGAAAAACCAAAAATATAAAAACATTTTCCATAAAAAGAAATAAAATTCACAAGTTGGTAAAAAATACCAACAATTATAATTCTTCTCAATCCGAGGTATTATTCATAATTATCTTTCGTCGAACTTGTTGGTTCCCAAATCGAACAACAGATTCAAAAATACTCGCCATTTGTGTATCTTTCAAAACATCGTGTCACCTTGGAAAAGTTAAAACAACTATAACACGTGGGTATAAGGAGGGTTGGTTCCTAGGAACTACGGACCCGAAAGGAGAAATAAGCTTCGCTCGCTATTCCTACTCTCGCTCACCTGTGGTTTATCATTTTTGAGATGCTACGTGAGTAGTAGATTATTTGGTTAGTTGTCTTATTCACTTGTCGGTAAAATACATTGGGAACAAATCATTAAAAAACCAAAAAAATTAGTGTAAATTTTCTCTTTTATTTCATCTTATTGTAGTGTATGCGCACTCGTTCTCATAGCTCGTAAACGTCGACATTCAACAAAATCAGACGAATTCTTGTTGAACCTCCAAAGATACGATGGCTGATAATCGAAACTATGCAGAATTGCTCCAGGCTCCCACCGAGGGATTCGAGGACGCAATTGTCGTTTCTGAAAATCGAGGCATGCAAATTTGTGATTCAAGCATGGGTTACTAACTCTTGTCCAGAACAAGCAAAATTTCTTCGGAAATGACAAAGAGGACCCACATGCCCACAATCCGTTACTTCAATAAAATACCTACGTTGAGATATCATAATGTCCAGACCACATCAATTAAGTTGATGCTTTTTCCATTCTCTCTGAGGGGGCAGCCGGGTATGCTTGAGAAAGAAACCCCCTCGATCAATTCAAAATGGGGATGACCTCGTTGCTAAATTTATCAATCTGTTTTTCCCACCTTCTTAAAACGACAAAATCTTCGGATCGAAATTACTAATTTCAAAACTTAGAATTTGATGAGTCGTTTATGTGAGGCTTTGGGACCGATCATAGTTCACTTCTCCGTGCATGTCCTCACTTCTTGGTTTCTCGGAGCTTCACCAACTTGATACATTTTAAAATGCCTTAACTGTTATGATTAAATGACTCTTTGAAGTCCCGCCGCAGGTGGTAAACTTTTTGGAACAAAAGGCCCGCTGTTGCTCAAGCATCATCGAGAGCAAGTCCAAGTTCGCTCTCCGAAGCATAGCCATTGTTGCTAAGTAAGTACGAGCGCTTCCACCTCCGGAGTATCTCCCGATGTTGCTGAATTGAAAGATATGGTTAGAGCTCTACTTCTCGACAAGCAGACATCTCCAGTTCCAGCTCCCGCTCCCGTAAAAGCGATTGAGCAAAGTTGTGTTACCTGCGGTGGTGCCCACTCATATCGTAATTGTCGGCTTCCAATTAGCAACAATTACGAGTAATCATCACTAGAATACCGTCTCGCAAGACAGCGCAGCAAATTTCAAACCAAGGAAAATTACGGTTACCGTCGCCACCGATGGCAAACCAAATAAGACCATCCCGTTTTCCTCCCATGCAACAAACAACCAAGCCAACAATCAGTGAATCGTTGGCAACCATAACCTAAACCAAAACCGTTGGGAATAGCTATAACCAGGGTAAAATCTAACGACCTCAGGGTTCAAAAACATGACCCAATGTATCAACCCCCGGTAAATCAACACCCGCTTATCCAAGCTCAGTCATCAAGGCTTGGTGTTGTCAAAAACTGATTTTGAGAGCTCTATGTCAAATGCTAATGATGCGGTTATGGCAAAAAACTTGCAAAACCAAATGACCAACAATAACAGATTTCTCACCAAATCGTAAATTCCAACCAGCTTCTACTTTAAGTTGGTTTCTATAGCGGATGTCTAAACGTTGAAGTGACTTTGTTAAAAAATCAAAGGTGATTGTGAGGATCTTGTCTACCCGTAAACTTATTGCTTTGCACAAGATTAATTAAAGGTTGTTTAAGCTCGGAATTGTTGTCGGCCATTGGAACAACGTTTTGTTCAACAATTGGTTCTTCTAAATCAAAATTTTCAACAACCGGAAGAGTTTGTTGTTGACGACGTCTTCGAGATTGCGAACGAGTGCGCATAAAAAGAAAAACTAAAAATTAAAAAGCAAAACTTTTACACTAATTTTTTTTTTTTTTTTTACAATGAATTTTAACGGTTACACGGAAGAGACTTAAACCAAATAATCAACTACTTCACGGTAGCTCTTGAAAATTGCTTTTCAAGGTGAGCCGTACTTGGTAGAGACACAAATGGCAAGTGTTAAATCTTTGATTACGAATTGGGAACAATTGCAAGTTCACCGGAAATTGAAATGATAATATCTCAATAGAAGATATTATTTGTTGGTGTTCGATTACCAACTTTGTTTATTTTATTTTTTTTAGAGGACAATTTTTTTATGTTTTTGATTTTTCTATTTTTTTTATCTTTTACTTATACTAAAAAGAAAATGAAAATATTTTTTACTTTTTTAATTTATGATTTTTTTGGATTTTTGATTTATAAAACAAGAATGAAACTTTCGAGGACGAAAGGATCTTCAAACCAAATCAACAAACACAAAACGTAGGAATCGTAAACACTAGTCCCCGGCAACGGCGCCAAAAACTGATTGCAGTTTTACGTACCTATAAAATATATAATAAAAATACTACTTAGGTAAATTCCAACTATTCACCTTTAACTAAGGTAAAAAGTTAAAACTTACAAAAATAATATAATATATATAATATACGTATGTTTAACCGGGTAAGTATGATCACCCGGGTCGTTTCGTTCCCCAGACGACACAGTGAAATTGAAACGACGTTTAGGTTCGGATCCTGATTTAAATGAAGCAAAGATATTTTGGATAAGCTATTACTACGAAATTAAGAAGCAACCAATAATGACAATTAAGCAAATAAACAAATTTTAAATCTTAAAAATTTAAACTAAAATTTCACTAAATAAAGAAAAATTGCCGAAAATTATTAAAAATAAAAGCCCTAATTTTTATCTTTTTATAAAAGTTTAATTAAACTAATTAAAAATCAAACCTAAATACTAATTAAAATTAATAAACTTAATTAAAAACTTAACTAATGGACTAATGGTGCAAAAGTCTAGGAGACTAATAAAGAAACTAACAGACTAACGGAGGGACTAACTGAAAAACGATTAAAATCGAAAAATTACACTTTCCTACCGATGAACACCCGACAAAAACAAACCAAGTCCAATAAGCATTCGAAATTTTAAAGAGCTTAAAATGAAAAACTCAAAGACAAAGTGAAGGAAGACAAAGGTGGAACAAGATTAAAAAGGCAACTAGGCTGAAACTCACATAATAAGCTCTCAAAAGAACTTATTCTTTTAAGCTGTTACGAGAAAGGTAGGGCTATTCCCTTGGTTTAGAAAATAAGCTATAGAAAACCAAACTAAGATCAGAAAATGAAAAAGGAAAGAAGTTCTAAAGAGCTTATGATATGCTTAATCTATAAATGAAAAGAAACTAAAGCTTAAACTACTTTTATGCTACTGAAATTGATCATGAAGTAAGCAAACTCAGGAAATAAGCAAAGAAACTCAAGATCCAAGCAAGATAAAAACTTTATAAAGCTAAATTAGACTCTAAAACTTTGAAGACTTATTAAACTACCCATAAGCTATCTAATTAAGCTGGAAAATCTATACCCATAAGCTAAATTAACAAATTTAAATTCTAAGGACTCTAAGTACTGTTTTTGGAGTTTTCAGGTTTTTTATGACTTTTGACAGCTAAATTAAACTAAGAAAATAAGCTAGAAATTGAAAATTAAGACTTAAAATGTATTAAGCTATATTAAAACTTAAATCCTACTGAATTTGATAAGCTAAATCATAAAATTACTGGTTCTAAATTAAGCTGAGAACACAGCAGTACTAACTGAGGTTAGTACTGCTAGTGTAAAAATTCAACAGTACTTTCGCTGAAAGTACTGCTGATGCAATTTGATTTTTAAGAACAGATTTAAGCTATGAATTAAGCTAGAAAATGAAAACTGATTTTAAGATAAGCTATAACTAAATTTAATACTACTTGAATTCCTGGCTTAAATCTAAGCTAGCAGTACTAACTGACGAAAGCAGTACTAACTTGAAAGTTAGTACTGGTAGTGTAAAGGCTCAGCAGTATTAACTTATGTTAATACTGCTAGTGCAAATTAAGAGTGCACTAAACCAAACACCCCTTTACCATTTTGACAGGACTGAGAAAAGCTTTTTAAGAGAAATTTAATGAACAAGCACTAAATACCAGATAAAAACTAGCTTAAAACAAACTTAACAATCATGATTAAACAACTGAATAAGCAAAATTCTAAGATCTTAACTAATTAAACTAATATTTTTGGATTTTATGAGTTTTTATGACAGAAATTGATAACTAAAGATCTATAACTACTTAAGCAAAAACAGATGAAGATAAACCACTAATAAGTACTAGAAGAGACATTTAAACACTAATAAGCAAAGAGAATAAGCAAATAAGCAATATTAAACATATAAGCTATAACTAAACTATTTAAACTGAAATTAGAGACTAATGAAAAGAGAAACTTACTTGATCCTTTAGCTAAACAAAAGGAACCAATTAAGGCAGCTACAAGCTCTCTAGCTTATGAATAAGCTAGAGTATAAGTCCTTGTATCTCTTCAAGGTAAGATCCCCTTCAAAAAGCTCAAATACTAATTAGAATCCATAATAGATTTAACTGATTTAAGGTTTAAGTAAGATTAATTCTGAATTAAAACAGCTCTATTTCAGCTTATAGACTGAAAGAGCTTAATATGAGCTTATTGAGATAATTTTGGCTTATTAAGAGAGCTTATGACTTTAAATGAGAGCTTAGAAAATGAGATTTAAAACACTAAAAACTGAATTTCATTAATTAAAGAAGCTGATTACAATACTTGAAAAAGGAAATTACATTTAAGAAAATTACGAATTTAAGCTAAAAATTAATAAAAACTAAAAATCGACTACTAAAAACTAGATTAAAAAGAAAAAACTAGATGATGTGTGTGTGAGAAGTGAGGTCTTTTTATAGTGCCAAGCTGAAGCTTCTAGGACCTCTGCCTTGCTCACCAAACTTTTAATCCTGGCCAATCATTTCTTCAATCATTTGATCTATATTGTGGGACGTTGGATCATTTTGTGGACACCTGAGGATTGCCAGGCTGGCATTCTTTGATGTGACGTTTGTGTTAGTTTTGTGAGTGATTTAGCACAAAAACCCACATAAACTTGTGCTTCTTTCTTTGATTTCGTGGCCTTTGAGCTTGGGCTAGGATAAGTATCCTCTTGATTAGACTAATTTGACCCTTCATTTGTGCTTGCGCTTCCTTGAATTGACCAACGCACCCTCTAATTTTGATTTGCCCTTTGTTTTACCATGGGGTGAAAATCGGAGAAGACGGGTGAATAGTAAATGGATTTCCCGCTTCTTCTTTGACAGTTAAAACTGTTGATCTTTGGAAGGTTTGCACATTTGGCCCTTGTCTTTCTTTTCTCTCTTTCAAGTTATAAATAACTTTTGGAAATTGCAAGAATGGCCCTTGTAAAAGAAAATTGGCTAAGGCTTTGGATCTTTGGCTTCTTTTTGAACTCTTCTGATTCTCGTGTCCGTGTTTGCTTGCTTTTGATTGTTTTCTTGTGATTTTTGACTTATCCGAACCTGCACACACAAAACACAAATACAAGCATATTTTTGCCATTTTTGGTTTGTTTTGGGTTTAATTGGGTCTTTTTAGGTATAGATAGATATGTGTATTTTACACCTATCATGGACTGCTCGAGCTTTGATTGACGTTCACGGAGAAGAAATGATTCTCCGTGATGGTGACGAAAGATTGATCTTGAATATGAGAATTGACACTTCAAGATATTCTAATACACCTCAAAAAGACTCAATCAACATGATTGATATCTACAATATTTCACACAAAGAATATCTTGAAGACTTGTTTGCAAATGAAAGATTACCAATCATCCAAGTGGCAATCCTACTTCTTATCTCACTTCTCATATCAATTTAACTTCACCGGAAGTTATCAATCCATTGAGTGGCAATCCCACTCCGATTTCGGAACCCGTGACCCAATCTTCTTCTTCCCCCACAATTACTTCCTTCGAAGAAAGTGATTTAATTTGGGAAGAATTCGAAGCTTATCTCGCAAGTGATTCATTTCCAACGGGAAATAATACTCCTTTATCTCCTCTCCCTCCTTTTCATAATTCTTTAAGTGGCAGCACCACTTCTTCTTCACCTAGTCTCCAGATTTCTGAGACTAGTGACTATTCTCTTGAGGAGTTCGCCGATGAACTCGCTCATTTTACATTTCCACCAGAAATTGATTACCTTCCCTTTGATGCCGAATCCAATCTTCGAGAAATAGAGTATTTGCTTAATCATGATCCTATCGAGGAGATGGATTCTATTCTTGAAGATTCGGTTGATAACATGTTTTACAATTGGATGCAAGAGGACATTTCACATTTACGATTAGTGTATGATAAGTAGCGATTAACCCTCAAGGCCGCATTAATCATGAACTTTCAATTATTGTTGTCGAGCGCGAATCGTTTTTTTGTTTTTTTTAAAAAAAAAAATAGGGGGGGGGGATCTATTTGGGTATGAACTCCCGTGTCGGGTGAGTTCCATGTCAATATGCTAGTTTGGCGCGACAACAATGTATACATGTCAGACATAGGATTGTTGCGGGGTTTAGAAACTCATCACGGGCTATGTTGTAATTTATTTTGCATTTCATACATGTCGTGCTTCAGTGTTCACCATGAGCTTAGGAAAACGTAATTACATTTTATGATGTTTGCATCTGTTGCATTATCATGGGAAATCTTGCGGTCCTACATTTTACATTTTATAAACCTATGAATTCACTCAATAATATGTTGACGTTTTAAGCAATGTTTTTTTTGGGGATCCAATAAGGCACGAGGTGCAAGGGATACATTGGTGGTTTTGATATGGATGTCATGCATTAAAGATTTTGTCGCATTACATTTTGTATATCTGTTATGGGCTAGAAATCTTTGTATTTTGAAACAAGTGATAAGGTAAAGCTTGGCTTTGTAACCAAACAATTTGTTAAATACAATGTATCAGTTTTAAACGACTTTTAAATGGTCGTTCTTATATATATATTTCTTGTGTTATTGAGTCTATGGAAAGTTACCCACCCCCATCCCATATTCGCTGAGACCCAATTTGGGGGAGTTACAGATTGGTAGTCAAGAGCAAGGTTATAGAGAACCAGGGTTAAATGTTTTTGTGGACTATAAACCGTTTTTCAAAACATGGATTTCAAGCAAAGGGATATTCACAGGACATATTAAAATTCACTACTTGTGCATTAGTTGGTTAGATTAGATGCATTTAGATTGAAATACATTGTTATGGTTATTACTGATATTATATAAGTGTCTTTTATTAAATTATAATATATAGCTTTTTGGAATTTTCAGATACAGTCATGTGGTATTCTAAGGCATTTACAACGAGGTTACATACACGGTGGTATCTAGCCCATTTGCGGGATTTGTCATATATCGGTCACCGCAGGGTCGATGGACGCCGTCGATCCCCGAGTATGGACCCATATGCCTATGTGGTGGCCGCTTTTCAGGTACCACCATCTCCTGACTATGTGCCTGGCCCGGAGGACCCAGAGTAGGCACCACCTTCACTTGTCTATGTACCATAAGTACCTGAGCCTGCAGACCCGGAGTTCATGCCACCGAAGGATGAGGTACTCCCAGCTGAGGAGCAGCCCCTACCTGCTGCTCTCTCACCCACTGCTGATTCGCCAGGCTATGTTCCTGAGTCAGATCCTAAGGAGGATCTGGAAGAGGATGATGATAAGGACCCTGAGGAGGATCCTGCTGATTATCCTGCCGATGGAGGAGACGAATGGACGTTAATTGGAGGTATGAGGTCATCGTTGATGATGGAGGATGATGATGTTGATATTGAGGAGGAGGAATATCTAGCTCCTGCCGACTCTACAACTGTTGCTTTACTAGCTGTTGATCATGCCCAATCTGCTGAGGAGACTCAGCCGTTTAAGACCGATGAGTCTGCGGCCACACCACCACTACATCCTGCATACTGGGTTACTGCTAGGATATCGATCCTAGATGAGCCACTACACTTTTTGGTTGATACGAGGTTGCCAGGACTCCTTGCTAACCTAACTCCACCACCATCACCACTTTCCTATAGTCAATCACCACGTTGCTCATATTTCCTTCTCCACCACTACCCCTGATACTATCACCATTACCTGTATCATCTCTACCACCTACTAGTCCTACTTATCCATTAGGATATAGAGCTGCCATAATCCAGTTGAGAGCTAAGGCACCCGTCTACTCCTATTCACCACTGCCACATATCATACTCTCCCACACCAGAGCAGATACACCTCCATCAGGGACACCACCACTCTTACCCATACCGCTACCTACTTCATCACCATCTTTGTGTACTCTTGCTGAGCATAGATGAATAGGCTCTGATGATTTGCTACCACTTGAATAGAGGTTATTTTTGTTTATGCTTTTGTACTGGAACGATGGCAGAGAGAGCAGTATATTCCTAGGAGACTAGAGGTTTTAGGGGAGACTATGGTTTTGTTTCCATCATGAATAGGGAGATTAGACGTGATCTAGAGAGAGATGTCGATTATGGGATCACCGACACTAGGGATGAGATGCTGGTAGACATGCCAGGGGCACCAGCGACTGATGACACAGAGTTAGGTCGACGGATGACAGAGTTTGCCCCTAGGGTTAGGCAAGACACTGGTCGGCTCAACATGTTGTATAGGGATAGGCGTGTACATGCTCGTACAGCTCTACTAATGGAGAGAGAGGCTAGGATGTCTCGAGAGGCTTGGGGACGATCCATGGACGCTAGTGATCTTGCACATTTAGAGGTTATATCACTGCGTACTACTGTATTGGGTCAGCAGGCAGTGATTACAGAGTTGCAGGCAAAGGACCGCAGGAGATAGGCACAGTTCATTGAGGCACTAAAGCTGCTGAAGAGACTTCAGACCCAGATGACAGAGTTCGAGAGTCAGCAGGGACCCACTAAGGGTCTGACACAGCCCGATGCACTAGAGGAAGCTGGTAGCAGTTCATAGATCTTGTTATGGCTAGTTATTTTGTACAGCCTACTAAGTATTACGGGTAACTCCCAGCTAGTATGGCTTTAGGTTTTATATTTTTGTAACCTAATCGTTGTGATCATTTTGTATCTGAACCAGTCATGTATGTTTTCCGATTATATATGGAATGGTGGTATTATGCCATGTTTGTAATCAAATTTGTTATGAATGAATGTCGATTTAGCTACACCATTGTTAATATTCAATTTAATTGTATGTTTAACTGTGTGTTGTGATTTCTCTTTACTTATTGTGTATATGTCATGTCATGGTTATGATTTTGCAAAATCTAACGGGTATTATATTTTATTGTGATTGAGAAAATTGCGCCCACCCACAAAAGAGCCTCTGAGGTCAAAACACAGCCCCTAAACAACCAACACCACATCTGTCACTAATGCCCAGCTTCAAGCAATGATTGACCAAGGTGTTACTACCACTTTGGAAGCACGTGATGCTGACAGAAATACGAATGGCGATGATAGCCATAATTTGGGAAGGGGTGTTAGAAGGATAGAACGAACTGCCTATGAATGTACGTACACTGACTTTCTCAAATGTCACCCATTAAACTTCAAAGGTACGGAAGGAGTTGCCGGTCTATCTCAATGGTTTAAAAGAATGAAGTCTGTTTTCCACATCAGTAATTGTACAGTTGAGAATCAAGTCAAGTTTGCTACTTGCACTCTCCATTCAGTTGCTTTAACATGGTGGAATACTCATGTCAAGACAGTTGGTCATGATGCCGCTTACAGCATGACTTGGAAAACACTTATGAAAATGATGACTGGCAAATATTGTCCTCAAAATGAAATCAAGAAACTGGAAATGGAGATTTGGAATCCGAAGGTGAAGAGTACTGACTTGACAAGTTATACCCAACGCTTTTAGGAATTAGCTTTGTTATGCGGGAGGATGTTTCTCGAAGAATCTGATAAACTTGAAAAATATGTCAGTGGTCTTCCCGACATGATTCATGGGAGTATAGTGGTGTCTAAACCAAAGATAATGCAAGAAGCAGTTGAAATCGCAACCAAGCTAATGGATAATAAAATCCGCACTTTGCTGAACGTTAGATTGAGTCCAAGAGAAAGAAAGATGATACCAATACAACACAAAACAAGAGGTTAGGAAACATGGGATCGAGCCTACACACAGGATTGGTGAGATGAAAGCCATACGGAGGATCTAAACCCCTAATGCCGTCTAAATACAACTATTACCATGATGGTCTTATGTGCTCCCAGATGCCACAAGTGCAATAAAGTCGGCCATCTGGACCGTGACTGCAGGAGCACTGCAAACGCCAACAATGCTAACAATCAGAGGGGCACTGGGTCGGGTTAGAAACCCACTTGCTATGAATGTGGAGCCCAGGGACACTTCAAGAGGGATTGCCCAAAGTTTAAAAACACACAACCGTGGGGTATCAAGCTGGGGAAATGGCAAGCTCAGCGAAAGTGTATTGGGTAGGCCGTGCAGGACAAACCTGGACTCTAGTGTAGGGTAGTTCTTTAAACAACGTATGTTTTATTTATTTGATATTGGTGCGATTAGAAGTATTTGTAAAGATTTGTAAATATATACAAATTATTAGATATATAATGAGTTGGAATAGGATTTCTTAAAAAATTATGATTAAAAAAAAATTTTATTACAAACCACAATCGGCTAACCAAAATCATCAATTTTAATAATAACTATTACTATATAAAAAAAATTAACATTCATTAATATCATGAAGATCGTTCGTATCCCCTGGGAAAATGAAACTTTAATCGTTCATGATGACGAAAGCAACCAGGGACACGAGGCTCGTCTGCACATTATCTCGTACACCAAAACACAAGAATACATGCTAAAAGGATGTCCAGTCTTTTTGGCAAACGTTAATACAAAGGAGACGGAAGACAAGTCGGAGAAGAAGCGACTTGAGGACGTACCAATCGTCCGGGATTTTCCTGATGTATTCTCTAAGGACTTGCCGGGTCTTCCTCCGACTCGACAAGTGGAATTTCAAATCGATTTGATACCTGGTGCTGCACCCGTAGCTCGGGCGCCTTATCGATTGGCACCTTCTGAAATAAAAGAGTTGTCGGAGCAACTAAAAGAACTATCTGACAAAGGCTTTATTAGACCTAGTTACTCACCCTGGGGAGCTCCGGTCTTGTTTGTCAAAAAGAAGGATGGATCATTTCGAATGTGCATTGATTACCGGGAATTGAATAAACTAACGGTGAAGAACCGTTATCCGCTCCCAAGAATTGATGATTTATTTAATCAGCTTCAAGGGTCGAGTGTCTACTCAAAGATCGACCTAAGGTCGGGTTATCACCAACTGAGGGTTCGAGAAGAAGACATTCCGAAGACCGCTTTTAAAACCCGTTACGGCCATTATGAATTTCAAGTTATGCCATTTGGTTTGACAAACGCACCTGCCGTATTCATGGACCTTATGAATCGGGTGTGCAAACCATATTTGGATAAATTTGTAATTGTCTTTATTGATGATATTCTGATATATTCAAAGAACAAGCAAGAACACGAAGAGCACCTTAAGTTAATCTTAGAGTTGCTTAAGAAAGAGGAGTTGTATGCCAAATTTTCCAAGTGTGAATTTTGGATTCCTAAAGTACAGTTCCTCGGTCACGTGATTGACAGCCAGGGTATTCACGTGGACCCTGCCAAGATCGAATCCATTAAAGATTGGGCATCTCCTAAGTCACCAACGGAGATTCGTCAATTTTTAGGTCTTGCTGGGTATTACCGAAGATTCATTGAAGGGTTTTCGAAGATCGCCAAACCAATGACCAAGCTTACTCAGAAGAAGGTCAAGTTTGTTTGGGGCGACAAGCAAGAAGCAGCTTTTCAACTGTTGAAGAAGAAGTTGTGTAGTGCACCAATATTGGCCTTACCAGAAGGAAGCAAAGATTTTATCGTATACTGTGATGCTTCGATCAAAGGACTGGGCGCTGTGTTGATGCAAAGAGAGAAGGTAATTGCTTATGCATCACGCCAGCTGAAGGTTCATGAGAAGAACTATACGACTCATGATTTGGAACTTAGAGCAGTAGTGTTCGCTCTTAAGATTTGGAGGCACTATCTGTATGGAACCAAGTGTACCGAGTTTACTGATCATAAGAGCTTACAACACATTCTTGATCAGAAGGAACTGAACATGAGACAGCGCCGATGGTTATAGTTGCTCAGTGATTACGATTGCAATATTCGTTATCACCCGGGGAAAGCAAATGTCATTGCTGATGCTTTAAGCAGGAAAGAACGAGAACCACCATTAAGGGTTTAAGCCTTAGTCATGACTATAGGTTTGAATCTCCCCAAACAAATTTTGGATGCTCAAACTGAAGCACGGAAATCAGAAAACATTAAGAACGAAGATGTTGGAGGCATGTTGGATGAAAATTCTAAAGATTCGGAGAAGCTTAGGACAGAAAAGTTAGAACCCCGCGCGGATGGAACTTTATGTCTAAACGGCAGGAGTTGGTTGCTATGCTATGGTGATTTGAGGACTGTGATCATGCACGAGTCCCACAAGTCAAAGTACTCTATCCTCCCGGTTCTGAAAAGATGTACCAAGACATGAAAAAGCTATATTGGTGGCCCAATATGAAGGCAAACATCGCCACCTATGTTATCAAGTGTTTGACTTGTGCTAAGGTCAAGGCAGAACATCAACAGCCATCAGGATTGTTGGTATAACCTGATATACCTCAATGGAAGTGGGACAATATCACTATGGATTTTGTCACGAAGCTTCCTAAGTCGTCACAAGGCTACGACACCATTTAGGTGATTGTTGACCGACTCACTAAGTCTGCAATCTTTGTATCGATGTGAGAGACTGATCCGATGGATAAACTTGCAAGAATGTACCTAAAGGAGGTGGTCACGAGGCATGGAATACCTCTCTCGATTATTTGTGATCGTGACCCTAAGTTTGCATCAAATTTTTGGAGGTTACTTTAGAATGCTTTAGGTACTAGTCTGGATATAAGTACTGCGTACCATCCACAAACAGACGGATAAAGTGAGAGGACTATTCAAACTCTAGAGGATATGTTGCGTGCTTGTAAAATTGACTTTGGAAAGGGTTGGGTTAACCATTTACCGTTAGTCGAGTTCTCATATAATAATAGCTATCACGCTAGCATCAAGGCCGCACCATTTGAAGCACTTTACTGTTAAAAGTGTCATTCACCCATTTGTTGGGCCGAGGTTGGAGAAGTTTAACTTACTGGTCCAGAAATAGTACAAGAAACAACTAAGAAGATCATTCAAATCAAGTAGAGAATGCAAGCTGCACGCGATCGATAAAAGAGTTACGCGGATTTAAAGCGTAAACCGATGAACTTTCAAGTTGGGGATAAAGTTATGCTTAAAGTTTTGCCTTGGAAAGGGGTCGTAGGTTTTGGCAAACAGGGGAAGTTGAACCCTAGGTATGTTGGACCATTCAAGGTATTAAAAAAGGTTGGAGAGGTTGCTTACAAGCTCGAGCTTCTGCAAGAGCTAAGCAGGGTACACAATACATTTCATGCATCCAACTTGAAAAAGTGTCATGCCGACGAACCATTAGCCGTTCCGTTGGATGGACTTCATCTTGATGACAAGCTTCATTTAGTTGAGGAACCATTAGAAATAGTGGGACATGAAGTTAAACGGTTGAAGCGAAATCGGATTTCATTAGTCAAAGTTCTATGGAACTCTAAGAGAGGTCCTGAGTTCACGTGGGAGCGTGAAGACCAATTCAAGAAGAAATATCCACACCTCTTCACCGAGACCGCATCGTCGTCAAGTGCTGCATCGTAAGCCTTGAGGACAAGGCTCGTTTAACGGGGGAAGTCTATAACACCCTGTGTTTTCAAGTCATTGACGACATCAATAAATTCACAATGTATCTTTTGTATTGTACGCATTTGCTTTAAATCATAAGCGATAGGTTAAATCGCGTACGCCAAAAATTAGCGTTCAATGTAAACGGGCATCAAACAATTAAATGTTTACATCAAGCAAGGGTTATATAATTATTTTGAGGATAATTATTAACTTTGTTCATTTTATTTTTATCGGATACGTAAAATGGTAACATGGCCGTTTCAAACGATAAATTTATGTTAAGCAGAACCGAAGCACGTTAATTTTTTTTTATTTAACGCTTCAACAAATACCCAGATGACCAATACCTAAAGATTACTAAATTTACCCGAAGATAATATTAATCTTACACTGAGTACAACGTAAAAGCAACCAATAACCAATACTTTCAAGAAAACATCTTTTATTTATAAAACTAACAACTAGTAACTTCATATAATATTTGCTAGTTGATTGTGTATAACTAGCAAAAAGGTTTCTAGAACTCCTTTCCTCCCCCTCGATAACCCACGAAACATCAACACTTGGAGAGCAAGGAGAGCACAAAAAATTCACTAGCTTGGTCAATGTATATCAACTTCTCATTAAAACACATTTACCATGTTCCTTTGACCAAAGACCAAGTCTCTTTGCCCCCCAACGACCAAAACACCCCCTTTGACCATTGACCCTTCTTGAGAAAGTTTTGACCAATACTTATCCTATATAATACATTGTAAGACTAGAGATTCATCATAAACACTTAGGAAAAAATCAAACACACTCACCCTTTTTGCTCCTTTCATGCCACGGCTCAAAACACCAACCCAAACAAATCCATACAAAATTTTATGCAACCCATACACACTTATACACATCCATCCTAAGATATTCTAAGGTATTTCCAAGTATTGGCTAACCATTTTCAAGCATTAATCAAGAAAAGAGAAGCTAGGGTTTTATTAAGAAAACAAGGGTTTTCATTGGTGCAAGCTTTGGATTTCTATCTAAACAAGGGTTTAGATTACTTTGTTCATCACCTTCATTCATCATAAGGTCTACTAGAACCCTTTATGTTCTTACAATATTCATTTTCATGCATATGTTTATTCTATTTTAGCTAGTCACCATATAGGCTTTTATCAGAAAATAGAGTTTATACTTGGAATTGATCATTTTTTGATACTTTTAAATATGTGTATGGTTTACTATATCATGCTAAAAAAGGATGAGGGAAAGTATGTACATGATGTTTTGGTGTAAAAAAAATCATTGTTCATTTAGGGTTTTATAAAAGTTATCTTAATATGTTTTCTATTAAAAAATACAAATGACATGTTAAGGAAAATTAGGGACTTATATTAATGTTAAAGAATCATTAAAATAAGGTATAACAAGATGATAAGACTGTATACTATGGGTGTTAATAAAAATAGTCATAAATGTATAAACGAGTGATTTATGGTTAATTATAAAAGTTTATGATTTATTAAGTAGGACATAAAGGGACTGTTGTAATGTTTGGTAACAAAAAGGACCTTATCGGACAAGGACTTAATAAAAATGATATATGACATATATAAAAATATAAGAGGCACAGAATCCACTGAGACTTTTGGTGAAATACAAAATGAGAAATAAAGGTAACAAAGGTATACAATGACTTATCAAACTAGCACCAACCAATCTGTCCAAAAAAAAAATCCTGTAGTATATGGTAAACTTATAATATTTTTTTAAAAGATAACACATTTCACTACGATTCCGAAAGGTAAGAATCTTGTCAAAACGGATTAATAACTACAAAGTTTACGTTAAAAACGATTATACGTAAATTAAAGGATTATAAAAAATAAATTTTATAAAAATTTTGTCAAACAGCAAGTTGGATAATTTTATTAAATAAAACACATTTTTAGGATTCCAAAATGATAAGAATCATGAATTTTTTATTTATAACGAATAAGTTATGAATTTCGCGGGTTTCGTAATAAAAGTTTGTAAAAATAATTTTATAAACTATGAACAGTAAAAAACACTATTCAATGACAAAGAATTTATATTTTTGTAAACCTCATAAATTGATAGAATTTTCATTAACGAGAACGTGCTCGAAAGAATCGTTAAAAACGGAGCTATAACGAATAAAATACGACATTTACGGGTTTTTTACGACAACAAATACGATTAAATAAAACCCATGTCTGGTGTGAACAGTAAAAAGTCACTGTCATCAGGGACCAAAAATTATAAAAAAAGCAAATTATCGATAACATCCTCTTAATACAAAAAGATGGTTCATAAGAATCGCAAGAAACAGGATTAGAAAACGTGAAAGTTATGAACGATTTTAAGCCAAAAGTATGTTTATAAACGTTTTAATTTTATACAACAAGTTTCACTTAAACATTCTAGATGGTGATTGCTATCTAACATATGCTTGGTAGGAGTACTAAATTTAATTAGTGCTTATACGACCTTAATTTAAATAGGTTGCATTTGACGATTCACGTGACGCATTATCTGTGATATTCTTGTTATTCGCTCACTCAAGGTGAGTTCATAGCCCCACGTTTTACATGTTTTTGTATATAAGTTTATTTATGGGGTGAAAACATAAATATGCTTTACAATTGGACACAAGTGTTCAGTTTCAGTTATGATTACGTGTTGCCTAATTAGCGATAACCCATATCTGAGCCATTCTCATGAATTGTCAATCGCAGGAATGTGACGCGAATGTTATTAATAGATCTAATGGTTTTGACAACCCGTCGTGTGATAAGCTAATCTACTGGACAAAACGAACGTATACCATGTCGAATATAGATGTTGCGGGTAAACATCACCGACGGGCCATGTAGCCATTAATTGTGAATACATACACTTCAAGCTTCAAGTGTCCGATGAGCTTAGAGCAACGTAATTACATTATATGATGTCTGCATCTGTTGCATTATACATACACTAAGGAAATCTTGTGGTCCAACAATATATGATTAATCAAACCTATGGATTCACCAACATTATTTGTAGACCGTTTTAAAGCAATGTTATTTCAGGGGATCGTAAGCAAGAGGTACAAGGGTATACAATAGTGTTTTTGATTGGGATATCATGCATTAGAGATTTGTAGCATTACATTGAGTATAACAGTATGGGCTAGAAATCTTTTTATATCCCTTTTTTTTGTACATTGAAGCAATGGAAGCTAGTGAAGCTTCGGCATATGTAACAAATACTATGTAGTTAAAATCCAATGTATCATTTTTTAAAACGACTTTTTTGGTCGTCTACTATATATATACTTGTGTTATTGATCTGAGAAGTAACACGCCCCGGACCCTTATTCCGCTGCGACCCAATTTGGGGTTGTTTACAGATTGGTAACAAGAGCCAAGGTTTCTTAGAGAACCAAGTCAAAGTTTTTGCTTACTATAACCGTTTTTCAAACATTGAAGTTTATACAAAAGGGTATTACACGAACTACATATTTGCATACATTCATGACAATACACTAATTGTGCAATAAGTTGGTTTTGGACAAGATGCATACATAATTGATATACATGTATGATATAAAGTATTAAAATGCTAGAAAGAGTCTTAATCTAAATATACTCATATAAAAAGCATGTTCTGCTGTTCCAGTAGTCTGTCAGCTATAATTTCAGCTGTTACCTATACTTCTGTTCACTCTGAGGCACGATCATGGAGTATCCCATCTGAGGATCCTTACGAGGAGGCTGCCAGACAGCTACTGGAGCAGGCACCACATTCTCCAGAGTATGTACCTGATCCCATAGAGCTGGAGGATCATGTACCAGTGTACATTCCCGTGGGGTAAGCTGAGCATCAGAGGACTTATGTGCCAGCTAGAGGATGAGGCACCTACATCTCTACTACCACCATCCTTTTTATCTCCACGTATTCGACCCCTAAGTCCTAGAGCACTCGCGGCTGAGATGAGAGATGTAGCATCATCCCTACATCATTCACTACACCCATCAAGGACACCACCATTATTACCTATACCACTACCTGTACCATCTACTAGCCGCAGAGCTGATATTCTCGAGGCTGACACGCCGCCTCAGAAGAGACTACTACTTACTACTCCCAGACCTGGGTGTGAGGTTGGAGAGAGTTCTGTTGCTGCTGCTGCGAGACAGTCAGGAACCACTATGGCCCATAGAGTCGATTGCAGTTTTGTAGACACTATGGAGACCAGGTTTTGAGATACTGAGAGGAGGATGATAACCGCCTTAGAGATGGTCAACATGATTGTCATACCATGTAATGTTCACAAGAGAGATACGTAGATTCACTCACGAGCATCACGATGCCCATAAGGATCGTGCATCTGGGAGCTGAGATTGATGTATTGATGAGAGAGAGACAACTTACAGATCAGAAGTATGGAGACACCGTCAGGCTTGGGCTAGGTCTGAATCTTACTGCAGGGCAAACAGAGGCACGAGTTACAGTGTAAGTAGACAGAGGTGTATCTGCCAAGGAGATCTGCAGAGATGAGAGAGTTGAGGACAGCTGATCGTACCCGACAGCAGCAGCTTATACAGACATTGACAGTGATGCAGTCATTACAGGGACAGGTGACCACACTACAGGGACAGGTGACAGCACTACAGGGACAGGTTACCGCACTGCAGGGACAGCAGGGACCCGCTGGAGGTCCTGCACAGCCAGAGCTGCCAGAGGAGGCTGGTAGCAGTTCATAGATTAGATCATGTTATGGCTAGTCATTTTGTATATAGCCTACTAAGTATTACGGGTTTAATCCCGGCTAGTAAGGCTTTAGGTTGTTATGTTTATTTTGTAACCTAATCGTTATGATCATTTTGTATCTGAACCATTCATGTATGTTTTCCAATTTATATATGGAATGGTTGTATTATGTCACGTCTGTAATCGAATTTGTTTATGAATGAATGTCGATTTGGTTATATCATTGTTGATTACAATTCAGTTGTATATTTCACTGTGTGATGTGATCTCACTTTATTTATCATGTATATGTCATGTCATGGTTATGATTTTATGAAATCTAACGGGTATTGTATTTTCTTGTGATTGAAGAAAATGGCACCAAAACGAGCCACAAGGTCAACACCGGTCACAACAACCCCAGCCCCAACAGCAACCACCACCACATCGGTCACTAATGCCCAACTTCAGGCAATGATTGACCAAGGTGTCACTGCCGCTTTGGCAGCATGTGATGCAAACAAGAATGGCGATGACAGCCATACTTCGGGAACGGGTGGCAGAAGGACTGAACGCGTTGCTCGAGAGTGCACTTACCAAGACTTTATGAAGTGCAAACCTCTATATTTCAAAGGCACTGAGGGAGTTATTGAATTAACTCAATGGTTTGAAAGGATGGAGACTATTTTACGCATAAGAAAATGCTCTGTGGAAAATCAGATTAAGTTTTCCACTTGTACTCTTCTAGCAGGTGCTCTAACATAGTGGAATTCCCATGTTATAACTGTCAGTCATGATATTGCATATGCAATGACTTGGGCCGATCTGAGAAAGAAAATGACTGACAAATACTGTCCAAGGAACGAAATGAAAAAGCTTGAGGCTGAATTGTGGAATTTGAAAGTGAAGGGTACTAATGTGATAGGGTATAACCAACGATTCTAGGAACTAGCACTGCTGTGTGTTAGGATGTTTCCTGAGGAGTCTGACAAGATTGAAAGGTACGTCGGCGGATTACCCGACATGATCCATGGAAATACTGTAGCATCAAAACCGAAGACCATGCTAGAGGCTGTTGAAATAGACACTGAATTAATGGATAAGAAAGTCAGCACCATTACAAAAGGAAGTTTGAAAACACTTCCCGAAACAATCAAAACCAACAACAATAGAAGAAGAGGTAGAATACTGGCAGGGCTTATACTGCAAGGACTGGTGAAAAGAAGCCATACGAGGGATCTAAAACCCTATGCGATAAATGCAACTATCACCACGACGGTCTGTGTGCTCCAAGGTTCAGTCGTGCTTTCAAAATGCCACAAATGCAACAAATTTGGCCATTTTGCCCGTGACTGTAGGAGTGCGGGAAATGCCAACAATGCTAACAATCAGAGGGGCACTGGGTCAGGCCAGAAATCTACTTGCTTCGAGTGTGGAGTTCAAGGACACTTCAAGAGGGAATGTCCAAAGTTGAAGAACAACAAAAACCGTGGAAATCAAGATGGTAAATGACAGGCTCAGCAAAGTTATGCGGTTGGGAGTGGGGACATGCGAGGGAAAACCCAGACTCCAACGTCATGACGGGTACGTTCCTTCTCAACAACCGCTATGCTTCTATATTCTATTTGATATTGGTGCCGATTAGGAGTTTTATGTCTACTGCATTTAGTTCTCAATATTGATATAGCCATCTACCTTAGATCACTTTTATGATGCTCGAACTGCTGACGTGGAGATAATTGATAAAACACTATCCTTAGGGGTTGCACATTAAATCTCCTGAACCACCCATTCAACATAAATTTAATGCCCGTAGAACTTGGTAGTTTCGACGCTATAATTGGTATGGATTGGTTGGCAAAGTACCAAGCAATCATTGTGTGTGCCGAGAAGATCGTTCGTATCCCCTAGGGAAATGAAACATTAATTGTTCACGGTGACGGAAGCAACCAGGGACACGAGGCTCGTCTGCACATTATCTCGTACTCCAAAACACAAGAATACATGCTAAAAGGATGTCCAGTCTTTTTGGCACATGTTACTACAAAGGAGGTTGAAGACAAGTCGGAGAAGAAGCGACTTGAGGATGTACCAATAGTTCGAGATTTTCCTGAAGTATTTCCTGAGGACTTGCCGGGTCTTCCTCCGACTCGACAAGTGGAATTTCAAATCGATTTGATACCTGGTGCTGCACCCGTAGCTCGGGCGCCTTATCGATTGGCACCTTCTGAAATGAAAGAGTTATCGGAGCAACTAAAAGAACTATCTGACAAAGGCTTTATAAGACCTAGTTCCTCACCCTGGGGAGCTCCGGTCTTGTTTGTCAAGAAGAAGGACAGATCGTTTCGGATGTGCATTGATTACCGGGAATTGAATAAACTAACGGTGAAGAACCGTTATCCACTTCCAAGAATTGACGATCTATTTGATCAGCTTCAAGGGTCGAGTGTCTACTCGAAGATCGACCTAAGGTCGGGTTATCACCAACTGAGGGTTCGAGAAGAAGACATTCCGAAGACCGCTTTTAGAACCCGTTACGGCCATTATGAATTTCAAGTTATGCCATTTGGTTTGACAAACGCACCTGCCGTATTCATGGACCTTATGAATCGGGTGTGCAAACCATATTTGGATAAATTTGTAATTGTCTTTATTGACGATATTCTGATATATTCAAAGAACAAGCAAGAACACGAAGAGCACCTTAAGCTAATCTTAGAATTGCTTAAGAAAGAGGAGTTGTATGCCAAATTTTCCAAGTGTGAATTTTGGATTCCCAAAGTACAGTTCCTTGGTCACGTGATTGATAGTGAGGGCATTCACGTGGATCCCGCCAAGATCGAATCCATTAAAGATTGGGCATCTCCTAAGTCACCAACGGAGATTCATCAATTTTTAGGTCTTGTTGGGTATTATCAAAGATTCATCGAAGGATTTTCGAAGATTACCAAACCAATGACCAAGCTCACTCAAAAGAAGGTCAAGTTTAAGTGGGGTGATAAACAAGAAGCAGCTTTTCAACTATTGAAGCAGAAGTTGTGCAGTGCACCAATCCTGGCCTTACCTGAAGGAAGCGAAGATTTTATCGCATACTGCGATGCTTCAAAGAAGGGTTTGGGCGCTGTGTTAATGCAAAGAGAAAAGGTGATTGCTTATGCATCACGCCAACTGAGAGTCATGAGGAAGAACTATCGTACTCCTGATTTGAACTTGGATGCAGTAGTGTTCCGCTATCAAATTTAGAGGGCCAACCATACCTGTATGGAAAAAATGTGTACAGGTGTTTCAGACGATCATAAAAGTCTACAATACATTCTTAATCAGAAAGATTTGAACATGAGGCAACGTTGTTGGTTGGAGTTGCTCAGTGATTACGGTTGTGAGATTCGTTATCACCCGGGAAAGGCAAACGTTGTTGTTGATGCTCTAAGCAGGAAGGAGAGAGATCAACCATTAAGAGTTAGAGCCTTAGTCATGACTATTAGCTTGGATCTTCCCAAACAAATCTTGAATGCTCAGACTGAAGCACGAAAACCAGAGAACATCAAGAACGAAGATGTTGGAGGCATGTTGCTTGAAAATGCTAAGGATCCGGAGAAAGTTAGAAAGGAAAAGTTAGAACCGCGTGCGGATGGAACGCTATGCTTCAATGGTGATTTGAGGAATGTGATCATGTACGAGTCCCACAAGTCAAAATACTCTATTCATCCGGGTTCTGATAAGATGTATCAAGACATGAAGAAGCTATATTGGTGGCCCAATATAAAGGTAAACATCGCCACCTATGTTAGCAAGTGCTTGACCTGTGCTAAGGTCAAGGCAAAACATCAAAGGCCATCAGGATTGTTGGTACAACCTGATATACCTCAATGGAAGTGGGACAATATCACTATGGATTTCGTCACGAAGCTTCCTAAGTCGTCATAAGGCTACGACACTATTTGGGTGATTGTTGACCGACTTACTAAGTTCGTAATCTTTATACCAATGAGAGACAGATCCGATGGATAAACTTGCAAGAATGTACCTAAAGGAGGTGGTCATGAGGCATGAAATACCTCTCTTAATTATTTGTGATCGTGACCCTAGGTTCGCATCAAATTTTTGGAGGTCACTTCAGAATGCTTTAGGTACCAGTCTGGATATGAGTACTGCGTACCATCCACAAACAGACGGACAAAGCGAGAGGACTATTCAAACTCTCGAGGATATGTTGTGTGCTTGTGCAATCGACTTTGGAAAGGGTTGGGTTAACCATCTGCCCTTAGTCGAGTTCTCTTATAACAATAGTTATCACGCTAGCATCAAGGCCGCACCATTTGAAGCACTTTATGGTTGAAAGTGTTGTTCACCTGTTTGTTAGACCGAAGTTGGAGAAACTCAAATCCTCGGTCCAGAACTAATTCAAGAGACAACTGATAAAATCATCCAAATCAAGCAAAGGGTGCAAGCCGCTCGTGATCAACAGAAGAGTTACGCTGATCTGAAGCGTAAACCGATGGAATTCCAAGTCGGGGATAAAGTTATACTTAAAGTTTTGCCTTGGAAAGGGGTTGTACGTTTTGGCAAACGGGGGAAGTTAAACCCTAGGTATGTTGGACCTTTCAAGGAGATAGAAAAGGTTGGAGAGGTATTTCATACTAGCTCGACTTCCAGAAGAGCTAGCAGGGTTACAATACATTTCATGTATAAACTTGAAAAAGTGCTATGCGACAAACCGTTAGCTTTCCGTTACGATGGACTTCATTTTGATGAACAAAGCCTTCAGTTTGTTGAGGAACCCGTTGAGATCATGGACGTGAACTGAAGTTAAACGGTTGAAGCGAAGCCGCATCCCATTAGTCAAGGTTCGATGGAACTCCAAGAGAGGTCCTGAGTTCACGTGAGAACGTGGAGACCAATTCAAGAAGAAATACCCACACCTCTTCACCAAGACCACACCGTCGACAAGTGCCGTGTCTTGAGCCTTGAGGACAAGGCTCGCTTAACGGGGGAAGTCTATAACACCCTGTGTTTTAGGGTTATTGACGTCGTCAATAAATCCACAATGTATCTTTGGTATTGTACGCGTTTGCTTTAAATCGTAAACGTTAAGTTAAATCGCGTACGCTAAATATTAGCGTTCAATGTAAACGAGCATCAGACGATTAAATGTTTACATCAATCAAGTGTTAAATAATTATTTTGAGAATAATTATTGTCTTTGTTCATTTTATTTTTATTGGTTACGTAAATTTGTTACGTTTCGCGATAAAGTACGTTTAGACATATCCGGAACCACCTAAATTAATCTACGCTTCAACGAATACCTATGTTTATATACAATGATCAAAGTTTATAAAACTTTACCCATATGCATATATTTACAGTCCATATATATAATTTTATATAGATTATATATATATATACTATATTATATAAATAATATATATATTTTTATATATAATATATTATGTATAATTATAAGACACAAAGACTTTACAATCTAACTTACACTTGGTAATTTATAACTACTACATTCCATGTTAACTTCTTTTTACCAACAATTGCAAGTAACCTTTATTAAACAAGAAGAATGTAAATTAGTAAACATAAACCTTAAAAAATGGATGATTCCCATGTTGGGACAAGGAGGGTCATGATAGTGGCTTGAACACTAGTCTCATTAAGAACATCATCTTGCCCCTTTGAATCAACGCCCCACTATTCCCCCCTCCCTTTGAATTTATTGGTCAAAACTTAGCTTAATATATTACCACTTTATATAAGTATACTACTTGCAATGCAGAGTTATCAACTTCACATCTTTATTCACTTACCTCATAAGAAAACATTTTTCTTCTTTCTTTATCATTGAAGCCAAGGCATCTCAAACAAACAAGAACAAACCATAAAATCTTTTTTCTACAACTCATACAAGCTTTTATACACCATATCTAAGATACCTCAAAGTATTTTAAAGGTTTGATCAAGCCTTTAGAAGGATTAAAGCAAGAAAAGGAAAGATTAGGTTTTCAAACTAATCTAGGGTTTCATATTGTGCAAGCTTTGGTTTTGAGGACTCAAAAACAAGGGTTTTATCTACTTTTTTATCATTATCATCTTTTTATCATAAGGTTTCTATCTAAAAACCTTTATCTTTTCATTTCATGAGTTTATATGTATATGTTGTTCTATATAGTAAAATCACCATTTAGGACTTTTAAACATGTAAAAGGGATTTTTACTTGTGATTAGGCTTTTGTACACTTTTTCATATGATATTAGGTTGGTAATATCATGATATAATGGGGTTATAAGTGTTGTAAAATATTGGTTAAGTGTAAAATTTTTATGTACAAATTAGGGTTTTAAGGTGTTACTTAAGAAAGTTGGGATTAACAAGTAACATTTGGACTTGTTAACTTGTGATATTTGACAAGATATGAACTCTAATGTGCTTTATTATGATGTAAGACATATGGAATATGTAGTTAATAAAAGGTTGTGGTAATTTTTACGTTGAAAAGTATAGAAGTAAGTTATAAAACAAAGTTATACAAAATAAACTCAAAACGAACATCTAGGGGCTGTTTTGGTTCGTGTCCTATGACAGCCATATTATGAACTATAAAGATAGTACACTTCACGACGATTCCAAATATGTAAAGAACGCGAAAAACGGATTAATAACGAAAAGTTCGCTAATACGAGTTATACGTATTAAACGGGTTTATAAAATAACTTGTTATAAAAACTTATACAAAACAGAAAGTTTGATGTTTTAACAGCATTATACACTTTTTAGGATTCACCAAAAATGATAAGATTCATATTTTTTCGATTAAAAACAAAGAAGTTTTTGAATTCGCGAGTTTATATATTATATCGTATAAAAATACTTTTATTAAATGTTAATTGTTCATGACGAAACATTTATTTTTGTAACCTCATAAATAAATAGAATTTCATTACCGAGACGTGCTCGAAAAAAATCGACTAAAAACGGAGCTATAACGAATTAAAATACGACGTTTACGGGGTTTTACGATAACTTAAAACTACAAAAAAACTTGATAATGGTTTTATGATCAGTACAAGTACTGTTCCATCAGGGGACTAAAAATATTGAAAATTTCAAACTATTGATAACTCGTCTTGATACGGAAAAACGTTTGGACATAAGTAGAAAGCAAAGAAACGGTCTTGAACGCGAAAGTTACGACCAGTTTACTACAACGGAAATTATAAACGTTTTAACTTATTAAACACAATTTTACCAAAACAATTAGATGGTGATTAGCTATATAGAATGATATATGGTAGTATTTACCCAATGTGATTAGTACTTATACAACCTTAAATTAAATAGGTTGCATCTGACGATTTGCGTGACGCCTTATTTGTAACATACTTGATATTCGCTCACTCAAGGTGAGTTCATAGCCCCACGTTTTACATGATTTGTTTTACAAGTTTTTGGGGTGAGAAACATGCAATGTTTTATAATTGGACACAAGTGGTTTAAAGTTTTCATCATTATGATTAAGTGTTGCATACTGTAGCGATAACCCTAGGTGAGCCATTATCATGGAACTGTCAGGTTATTGAATTGTGAGCAGCGATTGTTATGAATTAGATCTATTGGGATTTGAATCCCCGTTCGGTATGATTTGTTATCACTGGGCAATCGAAGTTTATACCATGTCGAACATAGGATGTTGCGGGTTAGAACATCATCACGGGCCAAGGTAGGCACTTAATTAGGGATGCATTTATGTGAGTTCAGTGTCATGAGCTTAGGCTAGGAACGTAATTACATTTTATGATGTCTGAATACTGTTGCCATTTTCAAACACTTGGGAAATCTTGTGCGGTCTACAATATATGATTTATTTCAAACCTATGAATTCACCCAACAATTATTTCGGTTGACGTTTTTAAGGCAATGTTTTTCAGCGAGAGTATCAGTAGAGCATAAGGTGCCATAGGATTCATTCGGTGATTTAGTTTTGGGATGTCATGCTTAAGATATGGTTGCATTTTATGTTTTGGGATACTATGTGTTGTGAACCAATATCTTATGTATAATAACTATGAACAATAAGTTAAAGCTACAGGCTATTTGTATCAAACATTTGTTAATCCAATGTATTCAGTTTTTAAAAACGATTTTTGGTTCGTTCTTTATATATCTTGTGTTATTTGATCAGAGAAGTAACACGCTCGGGACCCTTATCCGATGCGACCAATTTGGGGTGTTACATAACGACTACTAAACATTAAGCTATCGAATATGATATCTTACCACCATTCATTTATGCCATGAGCGCAATATCATATTTTACATATCGGTTTATATAATATACTTATATAAGTTTAAGATTTGCTCGTGCAAGCAGTCATGTTTTACAAACGACGGTTACCCTACAAGTCTGTCTATATTAATTCTGAGACTATGGACGTATTTCCAGTGAGCTTCTGATGAGGAGCTAGAGGCACCAATAGAGGATCAGCCTCTACCTGCAGATACCTCACCTATAGCCCTATCATCGGGTTACATTGTTGACTTCAATCCGGAGGAGGATAAGGAGGACCCTGGGGAGGATCCTGCTGACCATCCTGTCGATAGAGGAGACAATGATGATAATGAGTCATCTGATGATGACGACGATGATGATGATGTTGTGTGAGAATACAGAGGCATTTGAGACTGATGAGTCTGCTTCTACATCACCCACCTCTCCACACCATATCATCTTGTCTTTTGAGACCAAATCCCGTGCAGTACGGATGTCTATTTAACGCCATACTCCACAATCACCATCTGCTGAGACATGCATTACCGAGTTTGCTGCTGCACTACCTTCATCGTCACCACCACCAGAGAATGATAAGTCACTCAAAGATAACATAAGAGTCTAGCATCTAGAATCTTGAGAGGCACCCTGGCCCATAGACAAATAGATTTGTCAGTGTAGCTTGTTTTGTATTATATCCCACTAAACTTGAGTAATACTCGGTTGGTAGTGTTAATAAAAAGCTTGTACTCTTTTACTCATGTAAACGATGTATTAAGTATTAACCTACGCTGTTGGTTATGATCATGCTACTGTATGATGGGGATTTATTTACGCCATGGTTGCCGTTATCTTATATCTCTGCATAACGTGGTCTCACCTTACATATATGTTGGGATCACGGAGTGTCATGATTTTCCTGTGGATGAAACTTCATATACATTTTGTTCCCTGTGATTTTCAAGAAATGATGACAACTGTTAATCAAGGGATGAGCGTTGAGTAAATTGATCGGCTTGTAGCCCAGCGAGTAGCTAATACTATCAAGGCTATTTCTATGAATGTGGGAATCAAGGGCACTGCAGGAGTGATTGCCCGGAGCGAAAGAACCGAAACCATGAAAACCAAACTAGAGGTGCTGGAGCACGTGGAGCGGTGCATGCCTTAAGAGAAGGGGAAACCGATCAAGACCCTAACAACATTAAAGATGAGATCAAAGCTTAAAAGAGAAAGTTGTCTCGCTTTGCCTAATAAATCCTAAGTTGAAACTATCTTAGACTTTATCTCCTTAGGAGTTCTCGTTGTATTTCCCTTAAGTTTTAGTTGTACGAATGATTTCAAATTATCTATCCAGTTATCGTACTAGGAGAATTTCGTTAATATTAACTTAGGTTCCTTATTTACTCTTACAAACTACTCTCACGAACATCATGAAATTATAACGCTATTTTGACGAAAATGAGCAATGCATCGTTAGTCCTCAATTATACATGGCCTGATCAACTATGTATAATTCAGGAAGGTACCATGCCGTGCTGAGAGTAGTCACTCTAAAAACCTCTTGTTAAGAAAACAATTTTCTACTTATATCATGTTTTGTGGGCGTATTCATAGAACGCGGTTACTTTTGGAAATTGAATTAGTAACCCTATCAACTAAGCAGACCTTTACTCTATCTTATTATAAAGTTGGCATCATCTTATACCAAATCCTAAGCCAAGAAGCCAAGACACATTACTAGTCACCCTAGGACAATTTCGCTATCAAATTTGCTCGCCATTAGAGAATTTACTAAATCACCCATTCAAAATCAACTTAATACCCGTAGAACTTGGTAGTTTCGATGCTATAATCGGTATGGATTGGTTGTCGAAGTACCAAGCAGTCATTGTGTATGCCGAGAAGATTGTCCACATTCCCTGAGGAAATGAAACCTTAATCATACATGGTGACGGAAGTAACCCGGGGAAATGCGACACGATTAAATATCATTTCGTGCACGAAAATGCAGAAGTACATGCAAAAAGGATTTCCTATCTTTTTGGCACATGTCACTGCAAAGGAGGTTAAAGACAAGTCGGAGAAGAAGCGACTTAAGGGCGTACCAATAGTTCGAGACTTTCCCGAAGTATTTCCTGAGGACTTGCGGAGTTTCAAATTGATTTGGTACCTGTTGCTGCACCAGTAGCACGGGCACCTTATCGATTGGCGCCCTCCGAAATGAAAGAGTTATCTGAGCAACTGAAAGAGCTATCCGACAAAGGCTTTATAAGACCCAGTTCCTCACCTTGGGGAGCTCTGGTCTTGTTTGTCAAGAAGAAGGATGGATCATTTCGGATGTGCATTGATTATCAGGAATTAAACAAACTGACGGTGAAGAACCGTTATCCACTCCCCAGAATTGATGATTTATTTGATCAGCTTCAAGGGTCGAGTGTCTACTCGAAGATCGACCTAAGGTCAGGTTATCACCAATTGAGGGTTCGAGAAGAAGACATTCTAAGGACTGCCTTCAGAACTCATTATGGCCATTACGAATTTCAAGTTATGCCATTTGGTTTGACAAACGCACCTGCCGTATTCATGGACCTTATGAATCGGGTATGCAAACCATATCTGGATAAATTCGTAATTGTCTTTATTGACGATATTCTGATATATTCGAAGAGCAAGAAAGAACATGAAGAACATCTTAAGCTAATATTGGAAGTGCTTAAGAAAGAAGAGTTATATGCCAAGTTTTCCAAATGTGAATTTTGGATTCCTAAAGTACAGTTCCTCGGTCATGTGATCGATAGTGAAGGAATTCATGTGGATCCATCCAAGATTGAATCTATTAAAGATTGGACATCTCCTAAGTCACCAACGGAGATTCGTCAATTTTTAGGTCTTGCTGGGTATTATCGAAGATTCATTGAAGGGTTTTCAAAGATCGCCAAACCAATGACTAAGCTTACTCAAAAGAAGGTCAAGTTTGAGTAGGGCGATAAACAAGAAGTAGCTTTTCAACTGTTGAAGCAAAGGTTGTGTAGTGCACCAATCCTTACATTACCTGAAGGAAGCGAAGATTTCATCGCATACTGCGACACTTCAAAGAAGGGTTTGGGCGCTGTGTTGATACAAAGAGAAAAGGTGATTTCTTATGCATCACGCCAGTTAGAAATTCATGAGAAGAACTATACGACTCATGATTTAGAACTTGGTGCAGTGGTGTTCGCTCTCAAGATCTGGAGACATTATGTATATGGAACTAAGTGTACGGTGTTCACCGATCACAAGAGTTTGCAATACATTTTAGATCAAAAAGAGTTGAACATGAGGCAACGCCGATGGTTAGAGTTGCTAAGTGATTACGATTGCGATATTCGTTATCACCCAGGGAAAGCAAATGTCATTGTTGATGCTTTGAGCAGGAAAGAACGAGAACCACCGATGAGAGTTCGAGCTTTGGTTATGACTATTAGTTTGGACCTTCCCAAATAAATCTTGAATGCTCAGACCAAAGCACGAAAACCAAAGAACATCAAGATAGAAGATGTTGGGGGAATGTGGATTAAAAACGCTAAATTTCCAGAAGCGATTAGAGAGCAAAAGTTAGAACCAAGTACGGATGGAACCCTATGCCTCAATGGCAGGAGCTGGTTACCTTGTTATGGCGATTTGCGGACTGTGATCATGCACGAGTCCCACAAATCAAAATACTCTATTCATCCGGGTTCTGACAAAATGTACCAAGACATGAAGAAGCTATATTGGTGGCCCAACATGAAAGCCGACATAGCCACTTATGTTAGCAAGTGTTTGACCTGTGCTAAGGTCAAGGCCGAACATCAAAGGCCATCAGGATTGTTGGTACAACCTAAGATCCCTGAATGGAAGTGGGACAACATCACCATGGATTTTGTTACAAAGCTTCCTAAGACGTCTCAAGGCTATGACACAATTTGGGTGATCGTTGACCGACTCACTAAGTCTGCGATCTTCACACCAATGAGAGAGACTGATCCTTTGGATAAACTTGCAAGATAATGATTTGTTACCTAAAGGGAGCTAGTCACGAGACATGTAAAACCTGTCTCACATCATTTGTGAATCGCGACCCGGAGATTCGCATCCAATTTCTGAGTCATCTTCAGAACCTTTGTTGTACAAATTTAATATAAGTACTCGTACCATCCACAAAACAGACGGGCAAAGCGAGAGGACCATGCAAACCTTTTTTCGAGGATAATGTTTCGTGCTTGTGCAATCCGCTTTGGAAAGTGTTGTGTTAACCATTCCATTAGTCAGTTTCATACAAAATAGCTATCACCTAGCATCAAGTGCCCAGCAAACCATTCGAAGCACACTTATGGTCGAAAGTGTCATTCACACTGTTTGTTGGACTGAATTGGTGAAGCCAAATACTTCGGTCAGAAACTGAATCAAGAGACCACCGAGAAAATCATCCAGATCAAACAAAGGATGAAGCTGCTCGTAGATCGACAGAAGAGTTACGCTGACTTAAAGCGTAAACTAAGTTGGAATTCCAAGTCGGGACAAAGCATGCCTTAAGGTCCGCTTGGAAAGGGGTCGTACAACGTTTTGGCAACGGGGTAAGTTGAAACCCTAGGAATGTTAGACCTTTTAAGGTTGAATGTAGAAAGGGTTGGAGAAGTTGCTTACAACTTTGAACATCTAGCAGAGTGAGCAGAGTTCATAAATAATTTATCATGTATCTAAACTGAAAAAGTGTCCATGCCAAACGAACCATTAGCCGTTCCGTTGATTGGACTCAACTGGATGACAAGCTTCCATTTTGTTTGAGGACCGGTAGAAATTAAGTGGGCCGTGAAGTAAACGTTTACGGAGTCGTCTTCGCTAGGTGCGAAGGATCGGATTCCATTAGTCCAAAGCTTGATGGAACTCCAAGAGAGGTTTCCTGAGTTCACGAGGGAACCGTGAAGACCAATTCAAGAAGAAATAATCCACAAACTCTTCACCAGGACCAACATTGTGTCGTCAAGTGCAGCATCGTGAGCCTTGAAGGACATGCTCGTTTAACGGGGGAATCTATAACACCCTGTGTTTTCAAGTCATTGACGACGTCATAAACCCACTCTATTTATTATTAGTGTTGAAGTGTTTGCTTAAATTGTAAACGTTAAGTTTAAATCGCGTACCCAAAAATTAGCGTTCAATGTAAACGGGCATCAACAATTAAAATTACAGCATGCAGAGGGTTTATATAATTATTTTGAGAATAATTATTAACTTTGTTCATTTTATTTTTATCGGATTCGTAAAGTGTATACGTTTCGCGATAAATTGTGTATTAGGCACGCCTCAGGAACCACCAACACTTTTCTCTACGCTTCAACAAATATCCCACATTATACCCAATACATAAAAATTACTCAAATATATCATGTATATCATATATATGCCGAATTTATTATTGGCAAGTTAAATACAAAGAAAAAATAAGAAAAACATTCATATGGGTCAAATACTACAACCAACTTTCATTAACCCTACACCATACCTCGTTTTATTACTACACCATACTTGCCCTTTTGACTTAGACCAGACCTAGACCATACCCTAATACGTCAAAGACCCATACCGCTTGAAGCCTTACCTTGTCCCTTTGACTAGTTCTTGCACCTTATATACATGTATCTAGTGATAAGAGATCACATACATGCTTATACACTTGGTAAAAATCACAAATCACCTCCCTTTTCTCTCTACTAGCTCACGGCAAGAAGCAAGCACCAAACCAAATCCATAGCATTTTTTCTACAACCCATACACTCCTATACACATCTATCCTAAGACATTCTAAGGTGTTTCCATCCATTGAATCACCATTTGCAAGTATTAATCAAGAAAAGGAAGCTAGGGTTTTTATTAAAAAATAAGGGTTTTCCCCTTAATTGGCAAAGCTTTGGTTTTCTAGTCCAAAACACGGGTTTTAGCATTCAAATCTCATCTCATACATCATTCCTAAGTCTGCTCAATCCTTTAAACATGTTAATATCATTATTTTATGTGTTTATATGTTATATAGGCTGAAATCACCACAAATGACTTTGAATATGTAAAAAGGGTTTTTACTAATGTCTATGAAATTATACACTTTTTCTTATGTCATATGGTCATATATATCATGAAATAATGGATCTATAATTATGATAACATGTTGTTTAAGTATAAACATGTTTAGTTATAAATTAGGGTTTATAAAGTTAATAAAACAAACTTTTTATAAATCAATACACTTGGATAATAAAAGGGTTTTTATATATCGGTGTTTCATACAGTAGTGTAGAGCCTAATTATAAAAATAAAAGGCCTTCATTACGATTCCAAAATGATAAGAAACTCGAAAAACCAATTTACAACGAAAAAGATACGTTAATTACGAGTTTACAACGAGAAATACTTTTATAAAACTATTTTTATAAAAACACTATTCATTACAGCAACTTCAGTTTTTAAAACATCAAAAATATGATATAACTTTTAATTACGAGATCGTCCTCGAAAGAATCACTAAAAACGGAGCTATAACGAATAAAATACGACATTTACGGGTTTTACGACAACAAATACGAATTATATAAAATACATGTCTGTTATGAACATTATAAGTACTGTTCATCATGGACCAAATTAAATGAAAAATGCAAATATCGATAACACCCCTTAATATACTAAAAGATGGGCAGAAGAAATCGAGAACGGGCTTAAAACGCAAAAGTTATGCTGAGTTTTTACAAAACGGAAAAAAAAACGATTAACTTGTTAAACACAATTTTACCAAAACCATTAGTTGGTGATTGAGCTATATAGAATATTATATGGTTATCAAAGTACTATATTACTAGGGAGTTTCATAATGAGGCCTCTTCGGATGGCGTATCGACGAGTTGTTGGATTTACGATTTAAAGTGTCCTAACTCCTCGAACGTCATGTCATGACCTCTTAAATTATGATAGCCCGAACGATAGTGCGATGTAACAACTATAAGATTATATTAAAGTACTCGGTACTTATACGACCTATGATAATTTAGGTTGCATTCGATCTTTTACGTGACGCATTATCTGCTATATTTGGATTATCGGAACTCAAGGTGAGTTCATAGCCCCACATTTTTTACGATTTCATTATTTATAATTAGGGGTGTAAACATGCTTTGTTTTACAAAATGACGCAGCATTGAATACATGTTGCCAAAGTAGCGATACCCAATTAAGCCCATTTATCATGAACTGTCAATTGCATAGAGTTAGTTGGGAATAACATTATGTGAGCCGCTGAATGTTAATTTATAGATCTATTACGGGAAACGACCTCCCCGTTCGGGTGACTTGCTATCACCGAGAACGAACGATATAGCATGTCGAATTTTTAGGGAATGTTGTTCCGGGTTAGAAACATCATCACGGGCTGATAGCAATATTAAGCGAACAAAGGACTGTCGAGCTTCCGTGGTCCCATGAGCTTAGTGTAAATGTAATATAGTCCATGCGTCCCTGCATATTATGATTTTATCAAACCAATGAATTCACCAACATTAATTGTTGACGGTTTATAAGTAATGTTTTCAGGAGATCAATATGCATGGGATGCCAGGGATGCAATTGGTTACATTTTTTGGGATTGCACTCTTAAAGTATTTAGGTGCCATCATATTTTGGGAATGTATTGTTCAACTTTTGTAATATTCAACAACAATGACAAGTAAAAAAGCTATATGCATTGTATTAAGTCTTTGCAATAAATCCAATGTATCATTTTTCACGACTTTTGGTGGTCCCGTTCTTATATGATATCTGTTCTGTTGATCTTGAAGTAACACGCCCCGGACCCTTATTCCGCTGCGACCCAATTTGGGGGTGTTACAGATGAAATGTGCGGATTTGGTAAGGCGATCGACAATGACCTAGATTGTGTCATGTTCGTTTGATGTTTTGGGTAGTTTTGTGATGAGATCCATTGTACAAGTAAGTCGGATGGCTTTTGACATTCTGCTTTAACTCTAGAGCATGTTAAACACTTACCAACATACTCAGTGATGATTGCCTTTATGTTAGGCCACCAATATAGTTTCTTAATTCCTAATACATCTTGTCAGAAACTGGGTAAATTGGAATACTGTTGATTATGAGACTCGTAGCAGATTAAGTCTCTCAGATTACCAAAGAGTGGTAACCAGCTTTGATTCTTAATACAACGAGTTCCATCAGGACGTATTTCAAATGCTTTGTCCATTCCCGCCAAGTTTCTCACTTGATTGTTTTCTTCTTTGAGTGCTTCAGTTTGAACTTTGAGAATTTATGATGGTAATTTTGGATGAATGGTCATAACTAATGATCTAACTCGGAGTGGTTTGATTCGTTCCTTCTGGCTTAAGGCATCTGCTACGACATTTGCCTTTCTAGGATGGTAGCGAATTTCACAATCATAATCTGCAAGCAATTCTAGGTCCAACGCGTTGCTCATGATCAACTCTATCTGATCAGGATATGCTAAAGACGTTTTATGTTCAGTGGAACACAGTACATTGGTGGCCAAAATAGATAGTGTCTCCAAATTTTAAGAGCGAACACTACTGCTCCTAATTTGAGATCATGAGTGGTATAGTTTATTTTTCTTTATTAGGCTTAAGTTGTCAGGATGCATATGCAATAACCTTTCATCGACTTTTTCAATAACCACCTCTCCAAACCTTGATGGGATCCATCCTAGTAAACAACAAAATCCGTCATTTTTCCTTCTGTAATGCTAAAGATGTAGTCTTCACATAGCTTCTGTTTTAGTAGTTGAAAAGCCGACTCTTGGTCTTCTCCCCAGATATACTTCTTGTTTTTTCTGGGTTAATTCAGTCAAAGACTTTGCAATCTTCGAGAAATCTTTGATAAATCTCCGATAATAGCCGGCAAGTCCTAGGAATTGACGTATTTCTGTGGGTGTAGTAGGAGATGTCCAATTCTTAACTGCTTCAATCTTTGGTGCGGGGGTCCAACATGAAAGTCCTTAAACTATTAATTAAGTGTCCAAAATTGCATTATACAATCCTAGAAACACACTTGTGAGAACTTGGATACAACTTCTCTTTTCTGATAATTCTAAGGATTATTCCTCAAATGATTTGCGTGGTCTTATTGTTACAGAGTAAGATTAAAATATCACGATGAACACTATTACGAATTTGTCCAAATATGGTTTACACACACGGTTCATGAGATCCATGAATACAGCAGGTGCGTTAGTTAAACCAAATGGCATCACTTAAAATTCATAATGGCCTATCTTATTCTGAAAGCAGTTTGGGAATTTCTTCATCCCGACTCTCAGTTTATGATAGCGAGATTCCTTAATTCAATCTATCGGTAGACAACTTCGAACCTTGAAGTTTGTCAAATAATCATCAAACTTGGTAAATGGGTAAAACTTCTTTAAAACGTAAGTTTATTAACTCCCTGTAATCGATACACATTCGAGAAAGAATCTGTCTTTCTTTTTAACAAATAAGACATGAGCTCACCCAAGGCAAAGTAATTAGGTCGGTGATAAAACTTAATCTGATAATTCCTTGAAGTTATCAGATAGTTCCTACGCATTTCTGAAGGAGCAATCTAATAGGTGCTCGGGTCTACATGTGTCTGTCCTGGGATAAACTCGAATTGAAATACTACTTGCGAATGGAGGAATGCCAGGTAGATTGCAGAAAAACTTCTAGAAATTCTCTACTACCGGTATATCTTCTAGTCGTTTCTCGTCCGACTTCTTCTCCATTACTTGGATTATGAAAACTTGACAACCTCGGGATATATATCTTTTCAGTTTTTATACAGGATAATAGACTAGTCTGTTTTACTTTGGTCACCTTCGGATGATCAAAGTTTACCGTTATTGGGATGTGAACGACTTTCTCGTCATAGATTAATTCTAGCATGATAATACTTGGATACCAATCCAACACCGATGATGACGTCGAAACACCGAGTTTGATTGGCATATAGATCATTTCGAAAGGTTGGTTTAAACAAGCCGAGTTGCACCCAGAAATAACGGTGTTTGTGCTTACTAGGTTTCCGTCAGCCATCTCAATATTGTAAAAGGTATTTATTGTAAATGGGTGAATATTATCTTAGAGGCAAGAGTTACGATAGCTAAGCGTTTTATCGGCTCTAGAATCAAATAATACCTGAGCAATGTTGGTTTAGAAGGAACTTACCCGTTATTACTCGGTTCTTGGTGAGCATTCCTATCCCCTCACATGTAGGAGGCTCTTTTCCTGGGCATGTGTGTTGTGTCTTTCGCACTGAATACTTGCATAATGCCCTTTCTCTCCACAGGCATGACAAGTAACTATCACTAGTAGCAGATTACTTCCATGGCTGGCCGTTTGTTTCTGCAGTATCTTGTCAGATGGCCACCTTGTACAAGTATTAAACTTGATAAGTGCAATGTCCCTAGGAAGCAGATTGCAATTTCTTACAATAATGAACCGGTTTCCAGTATACTCCAATGTTTTCAGTTGAGTGACAGCATAAGACCTGAAGGTTTCCTGTCTTTTGTTCTGTTGTGGTTGGTGAGTATTGTAGCGGTTGTTGTTGAAAGTTCTTTTGTCATCAAACTTTCGTTTGTGATCACTTGATACTTGCACCGGAGTGTGCTTTGTTACCTAATCCATTAAGCCTCTGGGGCTTTGGTTAATGCTTCCTCTAGAGTTTGAGTTTTAGAGCGGTAACATTCCTTTAATACTTCATGGCAATCCCCTGATCAAACTGTCCATGCATTTTCTCAAAATCTGGCACCATAGTGGGGAAACAAAGTTGCCAATAATCCTATAATCTTTCTCCACATAATGCCTTGAGATCATTCCCCTTCACAGTCAGATGGTAAAATTCGTCTTCCATTTTTTGGACCTTAGTTCGGGGACAATACTTCTTTATCAAAAGCTTCTTGAATTCAACCCAGGTAATCTTGTAAGCTTCTTCTATCCCAATAGGTTGGGCAAAAGAATCCCACCAGGATAAAGCTTCTTCAATTAAGGTACCAGTAGCAAACTTCACCTTGTAGTCTTTGGTACAGTTGCTACGGGAAAACACTGATCCAGTTCGCTCAAACTAGCGGATAAGACCAACAGCGCCTTCCGTACCTTTAAAGTTGATAGGTTGGCAGCTCATAAACTCTTTGTAGCTACACTGTGTTAGCCTCAAAATATTAAGTCGAACAAGGAAACTCGGTCTTTATTTATTAGTCATTGTAATTGGCTAAAAAAGGGAGTCAAGCTTGTGATTTAATCTAATATTGTATACGTTGCTGGCTAAAGCCCAAGACCCGATTCGGCCCAACAACCCTACACCTAGGCGCCACCCTAGGGTAGTAAGAAACTATAAATACCCCTCTCCAATCTTGGAGAGGGTGTTGGTTAGTTGGTCTCATTTTGTATTTTTCACAAGGTAATCAACCATCTTATTTTTCTCTCTACCATTCTCTCTCTAGTTTCTCTCTCTAAAATTCTTTCATTCTTCTATCTCTTTTCTTATGGTTTCTTATGATTGATTCATACCAATTTGTATGGAAGTGAAATGATATTGTAAGGTACCGACATTCTGTATCAAGAGCATAAGGGATACCGAGTTGTGTCGTGTGGTTTATTTACATTTTTTCTTTTCTTTTTCGGTTCGAAAATTATATAAATCTATCAAAAGTAAGTTTTTGATCTTCCTAACTCCTCAAGGTTTTATCTTGTTTAAAGTTTAGGAGGTATTAATCTTTCATTTTTTGTTGTTTATATGATTTTCGGTTCGTTTTTTTTTGTTTTAAAATCGGTTCCGAATTTGAAAAAACAGGTATATCGGAAAACAGTATTACCGAATTTGTTACCAAATTTGGTACCGGATTTGTTTAATCAAATTTGTAAATCGAACCTGTAACATCAAAAAAAAAATCACAACCCAACTTTATCATCTTAAGATCCTATATAATCATTTTCACTTCATAATTCACGGTACAATGGAAACGAAAGATACTTTATC
>BQNB010037031.1:10916-47909 GCA_026074375.1 Tanacetum coccineum | reverse complement strand
TCTTAAAAAGTTGCCCGAGAAACTTGGAGACCCCGACAAGTTTCTTATTCCTTGTGATTTTCCGGAGCTAGAAGAATGCTTAGCCTTATCCGATCTTGGCGCTAGCATCAACTTAATGCCTCTTTCCGTATGGAAGAAGCTTTCGCTCCCGGAACTTACTCCTACTCGCATGATCCTCAAGCTCGCAAACGGATTGGTTGCTTCCGACTTTGTTGTCGTCGATTATGATGTCGATCCTTGGGTTCCCCTCATTCTCGGGAGGCCTTTCTTGAGGACGGCACGAGTATTAATCGATGTACACGACACAGAGTTAACTCTTCGAGTCAATGATGAAACCATAACATTAAATGTCGGACACACTTTGAGATACTCCTATAGATATGATGATGAATCGGTTAATCGAATCGATGTCATAGACGTTACATGTGGGGAGTATGCTCAAGAGGTGCTCGGATTTTCAGATAGCTCTAAGAGTGGAAATCCCACTTCGTCTTCAGATCTTATCATTACTACCTCTTCCCCTTCTCCCACTCCTTTTGAGGGAGGTGACTTCGTTTTGGAAGAGATCGAGGCTTGTCTTACAAGTGATTCAATTCCACCGGGAATTGATGATGCCGACTTTGATCCGGAGGGAGACATTCTTCTACTTGAGAAATTATTAAATAATGATCCAGCATCTCCTTTCCCTCCGAAAGAACTTCATTTTGAGGAACTTAAAATAATAAAATCTTCTATTGATTATCCTCCAGAGCTTGAGCTAAAGGACCTACCTTCTCATCTTGAGTATGCATTTTTGGAGGGAAGCCTACCTTCTAAAGGTTTTAAAGTCACACAAGCGTGCCATCACTTGGAAAGTCTCCGATATTAAGGGCATTGACCCTTAATTTTGTACTCATAAAATATTAATGAAGGATGACTTTAAACCGATAATCCAACATCAAAGAAGGGTGAACCCAAAAATTTATGAGGTAATCAAAAAGGAAGTTATCAAACTCCTTGATTCCAGATTGATTTACCCTATCTCCGATAGTCCGTGGGTTAGCCCCGTTCATTGTGTGCCCAAAAAAAGGAGGTATGACCGTTGTGACGAATGAAGATAATGAGTTGATTCCTACAAGACTAGTCACCGGATGGCGTGTTTGTATTGATTACCGGAAGCTTAATGATGCTACTCGTAAAGACCATTTCCCGTTGCCTTTCATGGACCAGATGCTTGAACGTTTAGCAGGGAACGAATACTATTGCTTTTTAGATGGATTTTCCGGATACTTTCAGATTCCTATTGACCCGCAAGACCAAGAGAAGACCACCTTCACTTGCCCTTATGGGACGTTTGCCTACCGACGTATGCCTTTCGGCTTATGTAATGCTCCGGGCACGTTCCAAAGGTGCATGATGGCTATTTTCCATGACATGATCGAGGAAACAATGGAGGTCTTCATGGATGATTTCTCGGTCTTCGGGGATTCTTTCTCTTCTTGCCTCTCCCATTTAGACAAAATGCTCAAAAGGTGTGAAGACACTAATCTTGTTCTAAATTGGGAGAAGTGCCATTTTATGGTTAAAGAGGGCATTGTCCTCGGTCACAAAATTTCTAAATCTGGGATTGAGGTCGATAGGGCTAAAGTTGATGTAATAGCAAAGCTACCTCATCCCACTTCCGTCAAAGGTGTTCGAAGTTTTTTAGGTCACGCCGGGTTCTATCGTCGATTTATTCAAGATTTCTCTAAAATCGCCCGGCCGATGACCCATCTTCTAGAAAAAGAAACCCCGTTCATCTTCTCGAAAGAATGTATTGAAGCGTTTGAAATTCTTAAGAAGAAATTAACAGAAGCTCCGATTTTAGTTGCCCCCGATTGGGACCTACCATTTGAGATTATGTGTGATGCTAGTGATTTTGCGGTGGGTGCAGTCCTGGGGTAACGTAAGACCAAACATTTTCAGCCTATACACTATGCGAGCAAGACTATGACCGATGCTCAAGCTCATTACACTACTACGGAGAAAGAATTATTAGCCGTGTTTTATGCTTACGAGAAATTCCGGTCCTATTTAGTCTTGTCAAAAACCATAGTGTATACGGACCACTCAGCTCTCAAATATCTTCTTGCTATGTAAGATGCTAAACCGAGATTGCTCCGGTGGATTCTCCTACTTTAAGAATTTGATGTCATTATTCGTGATAAAAAAGGAGCGAAGAATCTCGCGGCTGACCACTTGTCGAGATTAGAAAATCCTCATCAAGGTGATTTTGAGAAAAAGGAAATCAATGAAACATTTCCTCTCGAGACCCTCGGAATGATATCTTTTCATGGTAATTCTAGTACCCTATGGTTTGCCAACATTGCAAATTACCTTGCGGGGAATTTTGTAGTGAAATGGATGTCATCCCAACAAAAGAAAAAATTCTTTAAGGATGTGAAGCATTATTTTTGGGACAACCCCTACTTGTTTAGAATTTGTGCGGATCAAGTGATTAGACGATGTGTTTACGGCCAAGAAGCCGTTGATATCCTCACGGCTTGCCATAATGGACCCACCGGGGGACATCATGGTGCGAACTACACCGCTAAGAAAGTCTTTGATTCTGGTTTCTATTGGCCGACGATTTATCGCGATGCCCATGACATGGTGAAGTCATGTGACTCATGTCAACGTCAAGGCAAAATCTCGCAAAAGGACGAAATGCCCCAAAATGCAATTCAAGTATGCGAGATCTTTGACGTATGGGGCATCGACTTTATGGGCCCGTTCCCGTCTTCTCGAGGGAACAAGTACATTCTCGTGGCCGTTGACTACTTGTCTAAATGGGTTGAAGCGAAAGCGCTCCCCACTAATGATGCCCGAGTTGTCGTAAAAATTTTGAAATCTCTCTTCGCCCGATTTGGAACTCCTCGTGCTATAATTAGTGATCGTGGTACTCATTTTTGCAATGACCAATTCGCAAAGGTCATGCTTAAGTATGGAGTTACCCACCGTCTTTCTACCGCGTATCATCCACAAACTAGTGGACAAGTGGAGGTTTCAAATCGTGGTTTGAAACATATCTTGGAAAGGACCATATCATGGTCCGATAAGTTAGATGATGCTTTATGGACCTTCCGTACCGCATTCAAAACACCCATTGGGTACACTCCTTATAAGCTTGTGTACGGAAAGGCTTATCATCTTCCTATCGAGCTTGAACACAAGGCCTATTGGGCCTTGAAGCTTTGCAATTTTGATCTCAAATTCGCGGGTGATCACCGGAAATTGAAATGAATGAATTAAATGAACTCCGAGATCAAGCCTATGAGAATTCTTTAATCTACAAAGAGAAAACGAAGAAGATTCATGACTCCAAAATTAAGAACCGCATTTTTAACGTCGGTGATCAAGTTATTCTCTTCAATTCTTGATTAAAGATTTTCTCGGGCAAGCTCAAAACCCGTTAGACCAGACCGTTCATCATTACTCAAGTTTTCCCTTATGGTACCGTCGAGTTATCTCAAACCAACGGACAAAACTTCAAGGTTAACGGTCATAGACTCAAACATTATTTTAAAGGGGATATACCACCCACGGTTGTCCCAGATCTCCAAACCTTCCCCATGAACCACTAAATTCAGGGTCGAGTCAAACTCGTGACTCGGTTAACAAAAATAAGCACTTCTCGGGAGGCAACCCGTGTTTCTATCTTCTTTTTCTATTTTCTAATAAGTGTGATGTGAGGAGGCTATCCTCTTCCTTTCTCGTGTTTCATGGCTTGTGTTTTATGTTCAGGTTTGCCCCGGATTATGAAGATTCTCGTGCTTGTGGTTTTGTCCATCGTTCACTTAAGCTTCAATCCTTAGCATGCTTATTTATGGGAATATGATATCCTAGATCTTATTAACTAATGTTTATCTATTAGCATAATTAATAAACGGCTTTAGATTTACGTAGAGACCCCTTTATATTAGGATTATGCATTGATTTTAGTATGGGGGTGGCAACCCCACATTAAGGACAATGTTTAGTTCTAGTATGAGGGGTATCTATCGATTTAATCTTACATGCATTTGCTTTGTCTTCACGTAACCCCATTTTGCCACCAAAAATACCAAAAATATGTGATTTTATGCCAAAATTAAAAAATTTCAAAAATAAAATGAGTGTAAATAAAATAAGTGTTTTGACACAAATGTTTGACTTTTCGATGGTGAGAGAAAGAATAAATTTTGACTTGATCAAGCATGTTGCACTTTAGCTTGCCCCTTAACCTATATAAATTAAAATTTTTGCTAGTCTTTTATACAAGGAGCATTAAAACGCGAATTCTAGCTTGAAAAAGCCAAGAGTTTGCAAGTTTTCATAATAGACTTTAAATATGCAAAGCTTGATTTTATTAGACTAAGCATTCGCGGATCTTTTTATTAAAGATTTTAAATTTGCGAAGAACAAAAAATGATAAAGTTAAATATAAGTTAGATGCTAAGCGTGGAGTAGTTGGATCTCTTTAAAGCTCATAGAGGTTAATTGTGGCTTTTTGCTCCCACCAGTTTAATAAACGTTATATAATTGTTAAATAAATAGTGTTACATTGGTTTTTGCGATTCTTAGTTTAAATCCCTTCATAGAGATTCCTTCTGGTGAAATTAAGGTAGACATCGAGGTTTTGTCAGTGTTGTGGGAAAATAGGCTACCGATTCCTGACGGCTCGCTACCGTTGTCTAGGTAGTTAAAAGATCACAGGACTTGAAATTTGGAAATAATAATAATAATGTAATAAACCGAAGCCAAAATAAAACTACTGGACCATGGTCAGCTCGCATACCGATGTGACAGTCACTTAAAGGGTGGAGGTAATAATAATAATAATAAATCCGAGACTTATAAAAGTTTGCTGGACCATGGTCGGCTCGCATACCAATGTGGCAGTTTTAAAAAGGTCGAGGATCTCCTGGTCAAAATAAGACTCCTGGACCATGGTCGGCTCGCATACCGATGTGGCAGTTGTTTAAAGGACAGGGGGATAACAATGTTGCAATAATAATAATAATAACAAAGCTAAATTTCGACTCCGGGGGTATCTAAATAAAGCCACCATCTCTGGACTCGTAGTTGAGTTGCTTTAGATGAAATAAAAAGGATAACCCTTAAATCATGCGAATTTAGAACCTTAATGTGGACCTTATTCTCACCATATCGTCTCTTTAGGAAAGGATTTCAAACTAATTATGGTCTAAACCGGGTTTACTTTATATGAATAAGGACATAATTTATTTGTCACCAATAATAAAAATAAAATCCTTAGAGGATTTAGGAATAAGGGAGCGGAAAGTAGCTATGCGTACACAATTTGCATTTATGAGTAGTGTTAGCATCTTAACTTGTATTTAACAATGATTTCGTTTTTAAGCTTGGTTTGGGGCGGGTGAAAAATCGAGGACGATGAATTTATCCTTTTGGACACTATTTATAAGTGTTTCTTGTTCCGTGATCCTAAAAGTTATAATTAAATAATGAAAGTCAAACATGTTGTCATTTAAAAACAACTAAAATATGTATATTTATATATATAAAGAAATGGTAAAACGGGGCGTTTCAAAACTAATGATTTCTTAATCCCTTTAGATGAACACTTAGCTACTTTTCAAGGTAATTAGTCTAGGGGGTTGAAATTTTTGGTTTTCTATGTGTGTATTTATGACATTGCGTGAGGACACGGCAATAGCGTAGTATGGGGGATTTTTGATATGTGTTTAATCACATATCAATTTTCTTTATTAAAATGAGTTTAAATGACCAAAAACAAATATAAAATACATTGTATTTGTCTGTTTTGTTAATTGTGTTGTGTAGGTAACGAATATTCACAAAAGGACAAAAATATAGCCAAATGGACAAAAAATGAGCACGAGATTGGAAGAGCGTGAGAAAATGAAGCCGAGGACGTATTCATCTTTACTGGGCCAACCCGTACCCATTTTATGGGCTCGGTCAGCCTATAAATACTTATACTATACAAATAATAGTCCAAGTCTAATCTACTAGCCCAAAACTGAACCAGCCCAAGAACCAATCCCAAACCCGGTCCAAGTCAACACAATTATACACAGTCAAAATAATAAAAACGTGTTACTGTTCATTCTATTCCCCAAATTTACACTGCAACGAGTAAAACGGTTTAATCCTATTTCCACACGAATCCATCTTCTAGAAGGCTTATGTGGCACAAGTCTTACATCATTTTCTGACACCTTGGTAATCCTAAGGTGTCCCATTGGTTGAATGGACGTGGAAGAGATCTAAGGGCTAAAAAGGATGGATTTGGAGTTTGTTATTGATCAAGGGCTACGATTGAATGCTTGAAGACGCTCATCCTCTTCTAGAATCGTCTCTCATCAGCTATAAATAGAGGCAGTCACACAAGGAGTTAGCTATCTAGTTTTTAGCATAAATTTCTAGCTTATTGTATTGTTCTTATTGTAATTTCATTTTAAAAAACTTGTAAACCTTTTATTATTAATAAAATTCTACTTTCTCTTAATTGTGTTAAATTTATAAATTTACTTTTATGCAATTTCGTTTAACATGTGTTTAGAAATTACTTAATGAGCTCAATAAGCTCTTGTCACCTTATAAAGCTAAAGCTTATTCAGTTAAGCTCTCTTATAGCTTAACTGAATAAACTTGTCACTTAAAATTACCTCACAAAGTCAAATTAATATGGATGATAAGCCAGACATGGAAGAGCTAATATACTTTACCAGCTTATGTAAATAAGCTGGAGCTTGTACATTGAGCTCTTAGAGCATTTATAAGTCCTTGTTTAGTGCAAAGGACAAGGTATGTTTTCTTTTACTATTTTAGCTTAATTTTCTTAGTTGCTTATTAAACTGCTTATTCTGTGATTAAAATTGCTTAAATGTGCTTATTCTGTCTAATAGTAGCTTAATGTGTCTAGTTTAGAATAGCTTGATCTGAGTTTTTATGTAATCTGTCCAATTAGAGTTAAAACTGTTTAAATAGAAATTAATGTAGCTTATTAGTTTAGCTTATAATATAGTGCTTATTGCTATGATATTTTTGCTTATTTGTCCTTATTATCCATTGTTCTTAATCTGTTTTCATAATTTGAAGCTTATTAAGGTCTGTTTTTGCTTAAAATTGGACTTTATAGTTTTAAAGGGGTGTTTGGGTTAAGCAGGCTTATCATAGTAAAATTGAGTGCAGTCTAATTTTGGTGATCAAACTAATTTTCATAAGCTTTTATTAAGTTTAAAAACAAGTTTTCATTAGCTTAGATTAGTTATTGTTAAGTTTTGTAGTATGTTTCATCAAAAGTTTAAGTCTGCTAGTCCAAAAGATTTTCAAACTGCTTATTTGTGAGGTTCTTCTTAAGGTGTGGTTATAATGCTTAAATTTGGTTGCGTTAGCATCAATTTAGATCTGTTTTGAGTTATTTATCTTTAGGATAGACTTTTAAATATTTTAGGACAAAAAAATCAGTCAAGTTTATGAAATGTTCTTAAAAGTTAGAATCTGCAGATCAAATTGTGGTTAAAATCTAGCTTAATTTTGATTCATTTTCGTTGTAATCAGCTTATTGTAGGTTGTTTTCAATCTGTTTCTAGTTTATAGTTTGTCAAAAGTAATTTTGAGTCTTAAATTTTAGTTGCAAAAAGTCACACCAAAATAAAAAGTCGAAATACAAAGTAGTGTAAACTGTCATTTTCATTTTATATTTTCTAGCTTATTTCCTAAACTGGTTAGCTTAATTCTAGCTTTTAAATGTTAATTGAGTCTAGTCTTTAATTTGTTTTCAGTTTTTATCTTATTCTTAATGCTATTTAGTTCTAAATTTTAGCTTAAAATTTTAGTAAAAGTCCTTTAAACCTCTTTTCGAGTAAACTGTCTAAGTTCTACTAGATGTTTTTCAGCTTATTATGGTTGCTTATTTCTAGTCCTTAGTGCTTATTGAGTCTAGGTTTAGGTTTGTTTTTTGCTTATTGGTTTTCTTATTTGCTTATTGAGTCCTAAAACTCCAAACAGTTTTAACTAAAACCAAATGGGTTTAAACCAGCTGTCATTTTTAATTGATCTTATCTAGCTTATAAATAAGTTCTGACATTAAGTCCCTTTTTTAAATTTGCTTATTTTTCCTTAATCTTTAGCTTTTTCCAAAAGAAAAATAAAAAAAAAGTTTTACAAAAAGGGATAGTCACAGGACTCGAACCTGTGACCTCCCCTTCAACACATACACGCTCTAACCAAGTGCCCTTGGGACTTTTTCATTTATATGTTGGTTTCAATTATTACTTATACTTGTTTAGTTTTGAGCTTTTTAGCGTATTGATTTTTCCCAGCTTATTGAGTCGTTTTTCTTTATAAACCTCAAAAATATAATCTAGTATTTTTAGAAATTTTCTTAGATTTTTGGGATCAAGTTTAGTATTTTTAGTTTAATTTTTAGTCTTATTTAGTTTTAAAAATAATTTTAATTAGTTTAAAAATTCATAAAAAATATTTTCTGTTATCAAAAATTAGTTTAATACATTTTAGTTAAGAAATTTGCATTTTGAATTTTAAGAGTTTTATCTTGTCATTTTTAGTTAAATAGTTAGTTAATATTAGTTATTTTTTAATTTTTTTAAATATCGTTAGAATTTTAAATTGCGTTTATTCCTAGATTAGAGTGCCGTTATGTTCTTTCCCTTTGCGTTATTAGATTTAGAATTCAAAATTCAAAATTTCGATTATTCAAGAACCCGATCACGAACCGAAACAAGATTTTCAATATTCACGCTTCGTTGGGAAAACGACTCGGGAACGATTTGAATTTTAACCTTTCCTAAAGGTAATTTTCTCATCAATACTTTTCGGAAATATATTTTACTAGTGATTAGCTTATTACTCTTTCACAAGAGTAATTAGCCTATTTACTTATACTATATATATAATATAATAAACGCGTAATCACACCTCAACCTTATTTCTCATGTTGTCTTCACATTCCTCCAACCAATATACTTGTATTACCTACTTTTTCCTCATTCCTTCAACCTATACACTCGAAGTACCTACCCTCTTGTCTTACCTACTTCTCACCTCTCATGACCTTTTCTAAACTATCCAAGAAACACACAATCACCTTCACCCATATTTTTCATATCCTCTCCTCAAACCAATATACTCGGAGCACCTATCTTCTTGTCATTCCTCCAATGTATATACCCAGAGCACATACCATCTTCTCATATCTTCTCATATCCACATAATACCTTTTTGCTTTGACAAAAAGGGGAGAAAGGAGTGTAAACGAGTAACTTTTAAACCTTACTATGTGTTATAGTTTACATAGTTTGTCATCATCAAAAAGGGGGAGATTATTAGTGCAAATATTACGATATTTAATCTATACGATCTCTTTATGTTTTGATGATGACAAACATGTGACTTGTAATACGTAACGTAAAGTGGGCAAGTTACTTGTAATCACAAATCATCAATGCATACATGCATCTACATTTCTCGACGTCTCAAGTGTACATCAACACCGACATTTGTTTGGAAGTTACTTGTTTACACAAATCATCAATGCATACATGCATCAACATCCCTCGACGTCTCAAGTATGCATGAAGACGGACATTGGTTTACACCCGACGTAAATCACATAAGGTATGTACAAATGATATGTGTGAAAACACATATCCTTTTTATATCAAAAATGTCCCTAAAAAGACAAAATTGTGCTTTAAATGCTTGAATATTGCTTGTTTTGTCTTTGTGATTGTGTAGGTACGGATATTGCAAAAACCTTAAGAAAACGGTCAAAACTGGACAAACACGGACACGGGAAAGGAAAGAGAATACAAGAGCCGGGAGAATGCTATCAAAGGTCAACCAAAGTCAACTCATGGTCAACCAAAGTCAACCACTAAATGACAAAACCCCAAAATTCCAAATCAGTCCCTCAAAGTTAACCAAATTCATAAAAAGTCCCTAAGCCCTAACGGTGTTATCGTCCTTAAATAAGCCAGCGGCCCCCTTAAATATCTGATGCCCCCCCTAATATATCTAGGACCGCTGTTTCCTGACAGATAGTTTTTCAGCTCCTATAAATAGTGGATCACCCCCAATTATTTTCATAACCCTTTTGCATGAATTTCTTTTAGTTCTTTCTCTCTCTAGATCTCACTAAATATCTCTAAATCTTTGATCATTTAACTTGTTTGATCTTGTTTAACTGTGATCCCATCTTCTATCCTTTCCTTTTTCCCTCAAGTGCAAGAGAAGAACTTTTGCCATCGTCAAGATATGAAGTTATGTAGTCTAGTTTAGTTCATTTGTTACATATAGATCAAGTCCATATCTTTCATTCTTATGTAGTTGTGTATATCCAGATAGTGTATAAATCCGGAAGTGTTGATGGTCGTGTGTTCGGTTTTAGTGAAGATGATGAGTTAGTCGAAGAAGAATCTATTGAGGTTAGTAAAACAAAACCCATATGCAATGATCTTGAAGACATTTCATTAGTAAAACAAAACCCATATACCAAGCCAAGTTCTAAAGTCTACAACATCATCGGCACACTCATATTTTTGTGGAATTTGGGTAAACATTTGAAAACGGATAAGGTTAAATCCTCACAAATCTAACAAGGGTTATTGTGTGCAGGTTATGTAACAATTAATTTCACAAAAGTATTCTTGAAAAAAATTAAATTTGAGCATAATTTAAGCATTTTATGTGAAAAATAGGACAAGTAAACATTCTAATTCCATCCCCCCACTTGAATTATACAACGTCCTCGTTGTATAGATAAAACATTAAAAAGGTGAATTAAAAAGAATTAGATTGAGAAACTCCCCTGATATTTTGCTCGATAGATTCTCCAAGTTGAGTTTATGAGCAAGGATGTGTTGAACACCCGTCTTGAAGTTTCAAGACTCCAACACTTCAAAATTTCCAGATCACAGATTCTCCACCAACATTGTCGATTTCTTTGCTTTCAGCGAGGTCTTGTGTAAAATATAGGAAAAACATGCGAAGTCCTATCTCGGGTATCTACGATTAATTTAAATAAGCTAAACAAACTATACAGGAAACCGATACGTCGTATCTATAAACTGGAATACGCCGTATCAAGAAACCTGTAAAAAGTATCTAAATACGGGTCGGTCTGTTGAATACGTCGTATCATGTGCATGAATACGCCGTATTGACAGAACTGACAATAATGTTTAAAGTGCATAAAAAATAAAGGACTGATAACGTCTAAACATTCAATACGTCGTATGGTATGGAGCGGATACGCCGTATTGATGTCTGGGAAGGCAGACTCGCTAAAAATAAATAACAATCCGGATTGTCTCCCGGGAAGCACTTTTATTTCAGCTAGTCTTTAAGTTAGACTTTTTCCTTCAACTTCTTTTCACTCGATCTCATGCACGCTAATGTGCCCGCATGTGAGCCATTCTTCTATCTCCGCATCTCGGACATATTCGGGTCCTAAGTTCAAGACCCCCTTGTAGAAACTCTTGAGCTTTTGGTACAAGTGCGAGATCTCATTCATCTTATCTTCTTTACTTACCTTCAGTAATGGTGGGAACTTGTTGTATTGTTTATTAGTGTGGTGTTTAAACCTCGGATGTGATCGCACCATTTGGTAAGTTACTTCTTCATTACCGTTGTGAATGGTAATCATTCCTTCAAATTGTTTTTCATTAATCCTAACTTCTCTTAAAAACGGTTCACTAAAAATAATATCGCCCATTCCTTCATCACGATAAGCATTCATATCTTCTAAAACCGCAAAATATGTTAAGATGGAAAAAGTTCCAACAAATATAGGTATGTTCATTAAGGTTCCAACTACATTGTTTCCCTTGTATTATAATTTGTCCTTACTTATAGAGTTATAAAACTTTTTGGACATTACATTTGCGTACAAGATAGGGAAAAATTAGCGTGTAAAAATTCAAAACCTATCATGCAAGAGAACTTCAAGTTGTAGGCACAATCAATATGGATCTTCTTATCATGGTCGCAATGTCTAGGTTATCCAAAAACTTTGCTAACCATTCTAGCATCATTCCTAGCTCTAAATTCCTCAACTACCTCACCTTCCTCAATGGTGGGCATTTAATCATCAACTTGATCTCTCCTAAGCTCTAATGGTACATTAAGATCGTTTAGTTCTATGTAATCCCCAAAGGAAGGGTCTAATGATCTATTCAACACCAAAGTCTCTCCCATAAGCCTAGCTTCTAAATCAAGTTCCATTCTTTCTCTCAAACCTAACATGTAGACCCTCTTAATTAAACTACTAGCAGGTTTAACACTTTTGAAATTTTTTTTCTCTTCCCCAACTCTCAAAGTAATATTTCTTTTGAAAACATCAATCTTAGGGCGGTAGACAAAAATGGTCTTCCGAGGATCAAGGGCACTTTGATATCCTCGAGCATATCAAGAATTATAAAGTCTATGGGGAAAATAAATTTACCAATACATACTAGCACGTTTCAGCCATTCCTTTTGGATATTTCACAGCCATATCTGCTAATTCAACTGTCAACTTAGTGTGAGCTAATTCGCCTAATCCTAAGTTAAGGTAGGTCGAGAGAGGCATAACACTAACGCTAGCTCCTAAGTCAGCAAGGGCATTATCAAAGCAAACATTATTAATAAAGCAAGGTAAAGTAAAACTCCCTAGGTCTTTCTCCTTTATGGGTATGGAATTATTGATATGTGAAGCTTCAGAGTAAGCTTCTGAGAATTATGGTCCATATGCTCCCTTCTTTTCTTCACAGTAGTAACCATTCAAACGACTCAGAAATGGAATTGTCGTTTGTTTTGTCTTGTACATTTGTGTATAGTTCTGTCTAGTGGATACGTCATATTGGGAGGATCCCATACGGCGTATCAGATATGAATCAACTTCAACAAAAGTTGAGATTGACTTGACATGGTCTCTCGGGTTAGTTTTAGTTGAGCTCGGTAAACTTCCAAATCCTCTTTCCTATAGGACCTTGCTCATTTGCCCGGTTTGGATCTCCAAAGTTTTAATTAATGCTCTTTGGTTCCTTATGGAAGCATCTGTTGAAGATCATATCTCTTTGATCAAATTAGAGTTCTCCTCATGTCTTTTTGCTGATTCACTCATAAACTTGCTTAGGGTTTCTTCCATAGATTGCCTTCGTTCTTGGTACGAAGGATTCACGTTGTTCCTTTGGTAGAACCCTGAAGCAGTTGCTCTATATCCCCCTCCTTGAAAAGGTGCACCAAATTAAGTGTAGTAAGCTTCTTTGAGGGTTTTCCCTTTTTCCTTGAGTGGATAATCTTTTATGTAGTGGGGACCTTTACATTGTTCACATCCTACTTGAGCATCATAAACTTTTTCATTTACTTTCTTGATTTCTCTTCCAAGATTGTTGAGTTGTGCTTGTATGGCTTCTAGTCCATCAGAAGTTTCCGTACTTCTGGTCCTTGATGTTCCATTGTGCCATTTTTAAGAGTATTCAGCCATTTCTTTGGATGGCTACATTCGCATCAGCAGCGGTCTTTGATGGTATGGCTCCTCTTGAATCAAGAATTTGTCTAGTTGGAACATCCAATCCATTATAGAATAAGACTACCTCTTGCATCTCCGTTAAATAGTGTTGAGGACACTTCATCAAGAGTTATTTAAATTGCTCCTAAGCTTGATAGAGATTTTCATCCGGTTCTTGCTGAAAGTTGTTGATCTCCTCCATTTTCTTTGTAGTAGGAGCAGGTGGGCAATATTTGCTTAGAAACTTTGTTTTTAAATCTTCTTAAGTTGTAATCGAACAAGATGGTTTGTTTCTTAGCCAACGACTTGTGGCTCCAGTTAAGGACATAGGGAAGGCTCTAAGTATCACTTGGTCTATAGTTCTATTAGGGATGTGGAATAAATCCACGATCTCAAGAACTTTCTCAATATGTTCGTTCGCATCTTCATGATCTGAACCGCTAAAGGTGTTATCACGTAGTTCCTTGAGAAATTGGCCTTTAAATTCAAAACTATCCTTGTACTCGATCATAGGCCTAGCAATTCCCGATCCATAGTCAGCTCGAGTTTTGCTCATGGATTATTCCATAGTTTCCGCCATTATTTTTGCAACTTCTTCCTCCGAATATTCTTCTTGGTCAGAAAATAGATCGAAATCAGATGATCTCGATTCGTCAAGACTTAGGTGTTGTTTGTTTATTAAGAGGCTCTGAATCTGAATCTGACTCGCACATCTGAATCTGAGTCTAAGGCGTAAATGTCTGAATCTGAATGAAATAATATTGTTTGTTTTTTGTATAAAAATGTGTCTGAATGATATTAATATATAACAGTTTCATTCGTATGATACATAAACGATTATTGAACATTAAATTTAATAAATGAGTCATTGTACTAACATGACCTAGCAACATATAAATAAGTTGTGTTAAAATAATTATGTCGCCTTTATTCTCATAAATTAATCATATATTATTGGTATGTTATATTCTCATGTTGTTAAACATGTTCACTATTTCTTAAAACTATCACTGTCAATTAATTTATGATGATAAAATTATGAAAAAAGTCGAATATCTTAGAATATATATAACATTGTCATGTAACAATTAAAATATTTTTTAAGGAAAAAAATTTCAATTTAATACTCAAAATATGCATGCTACTATTTGATTAAAAAAATTAGTTATATGTTATTATTTGTTGAAAGGCTCTTATGTTAAGTTTGAGCATTTTTATCATCATCATATTATCATATTTAATATTTTTTATTTTTAAAAAAAATAGCGACACAATTCTCTCTAAACGTATTATTAATACGAAAGGAAAAGACAAGAAAATATATAATATAAAATAAAATAAAAAGGAATAAAAGGAAAAAAATAAAGTAAAAAAGCTAAAAGAAAGAAAGAAAAAAAGAAGTAAAAGTTAAACACATTAAGAGGTAATAAGACATCCTCTCCCCCATCTTGTTGGGTAAGAGGTTTCAGCCTCTAACCGCCTCTAAACGAAAATAAAAAAACAAACGCACTAAATGACCAAAATGTCTGACCGCGTCTGAACGAGACAGATTAAGAGGTTGTTAAGAGGTATTTTTAAAAAACAAACACCACCTTAGTGTCTTGAAGTACTTCCTAGATGATTGAAATTCTCATTCTGGATCATTGAAAGGTGTGAATAGTTCCTTAGTCGAACTTCTTGTCATGCACTACCTGAAACAAGGGATAGACAATCAGTAGGATGTGCTCAGGAGAAAGAAAACACATATATATAGAAATTGAATGCGAAAAATCAGATATGTTACTGTATCAGATAGCTAATACGCCGTATTCAATGGAACTGGATACACCGTATTAATCTTTTTGAATGAATACGCTGTATTGGATAGAAAGTTGGATACGTTGTATCCAATGGAAGTGGATATGTCGTATCGGTTTATCGACCAGAACAGTGTATTTTAAAAAATAATTAAATACACAAACAATTAAACACACAAATATACCTTCTTTGTGGATCTTTCAGTCAACAATAGTTGGAGGCTTAGTAGCTAAAGGTATAGCATCAATTGCTACTTCATCTTCATCGTCAAGAACAACTTCTATTAGACTTTGAAGCAATGTTGTTTCTTTATCCTCATCCACCTTTTTCTTCTTTGCATTCTCTTGTTCTAGCTTATCTCCTGCTCTCTTTGAACTGCTCTCTTGTGCTATCTCTACTTCAGCTTTCTTGGAACTCTCTTCTACCAACTCAGTTCTGTAGTCAACAAAGGTATTCACCCTTTTCATTGCTTTGTCAAACAATTCTTGAATATTGGCAAAGGACTTGTTCTTCAATTTTAGGCTTCCATCCTTCCATGTTTTTCAGATAAGTACACATGATACTCCTTTGTTGAGCTATTTTTGGTGGTCTGTTCCTCTTCTCTTATGCTCTCTTAGCTGCAAAATATTTTCTTCTTTTCTTTAAGAATTGTACAAACAATATCGCCTTTTCTTTATCAGTCAATTCTTCTTACTCTTGAGCTTGCAGTCTTTGAGCCAACTTATAATCAACTTCAATTTTAGCCTGAATATCATCCCAAGCTATGTTGGCTTCTTCAGTTTGTTGAGCTTTTTCTTTGGAAAGTCTTTCTTCTTCTTCAGCTTGTAGCTTGAAGGCAAGTTCTTCATCAAGTCTCATTTATTCAAGCCTCTTCATAGGCTTCACTTGTTCCACCACAGGATCTTCAATCATAATCCCTTTGACTTTGTCCTATGGAGGTTTTGGTATAGATATTATTGTTGCAGGTGTTGTTGTAGTTGTACCCTGCTCTGGTTCTTGTATCACAACCTTAACAGCCTTAGGTTTTGCACTATTACACTCAGCTAGTGCTTGATCCAAGGGTTAAAAAAACATCAACACAGTTATTTGGAGTCAGTTTTAACAACATCTACATTTTCAACAATCACCTCATCACCATCTAAGTCATTAACACCAAACATATCAGCATCATCTTGATCATTAACCAGAGTAATGTCTTCATCAGCATCAATATCAGCTATCATCCCCTGTTTGGATACATCCTCTTCACCCAAACCTTCATCTTTAGAGGATTCTACCCTTCTTGATGAACCAACTCTGTATATTCTTTTAAGCCTATGAGTTCTTGACTTATTCCTCCTCTCTAGCTTCTTGACCCTCTTTTTCAAACTTGCAATCTCATTAGCTTGAGTGGTCTTTGTAGTCTCAAAATCAAGAACCCTTTGTTGTAAATTTGTACATAGTTCCTTGGAAACCAGCTTCATTAGGTGTTGCCTTGGATTGGGTCTTATTGATGTTACCATTATCCTTCTCTGCATCTAAGCTAGTAGCAGTAGTGGCAGCCCTTTCCAAACTGTCATCCATCTCCTCATTGACAGCCTCATCTGCTACATTGTCTATAGGACCACTAGACTAAGGTATCTGAGTGCCCTTTCTCTTTGACTTCCTAGGTCTTTGTTTTCTTTTGAGGTTGAGATGTTGATGGTTGAATAATGGTGGGTGTGTGATGGGGATCAGTGGGATTTGCTGAAACTTTACCTATTTCTGCTTGATCTTGTACCACCATTATTTGGAATAATGGTGTTTCCCTTCCAGAAAAACCTTTCCCTACCCTTTTTATATTTCCAAATATCTTCTTAGTGTGAGAGGGTGTAACATAAATCCTATTATGATTTGACATCCCTTCCAGTTGCTTATCCAAAAAGACTTGTACAAACCTTGGATACATAAAAAAATTACTAGCATTATCCAAGTTCTTCACCATACTTTCAAAAATGTACTTTGAAAAGGTGAACTTCTGGTTTGTAGCTATACAGATAATGGCAGATGCCATAGTGCTACTAAACTCATTCCATCCAGTATTCTTAGAACTTAGGCAATGTAAAAAAGTATGAATAAGGAATTTCATTGTGGGAAAAAGAAAATGACCGATTATAGAAAGTAAGGTTATCTGAGAAATTTTTCTCATACCCAATCATGGAAAGAGCTGTTACAAAGCTGGTAGATTGGGTAGACAATCAACACCTTTAGCATCTTCTAGTTGAAGATCTCTTCTCATAGTTGATTCAGTTTTGATTATCTTCTTCCCATCCATTAGGGCTTGTAACTGTACTTCCCCATTAACAGTTTTAACCTTGACATTAGCCCAGAATTGTTCTATGAACAAAATGTATATAGTGGGATTGATAGTTAGTGCATATCTTATAGGATTTGCATTCAGAAAATCCACAATTTGTTCAAACCCTTCACTTTTTGCGGGTTTAGACAAAAATGCGACATGTTGTGAGTATCACCCCCACCCCCCAGCAAAAGCTTTAGTCAGACGTCATTGTGTTTAGGTTTTTGATAATGAATGAGATAAATTGATGTTAGGGTTTGTGATTAGAGAGTATATGATTGAATGAAATCGATTAAATGAGTGATTGAAACCCTTAATCGAAGTATTTATGAAAATACCCTTAACAACATTAACGTTCACCAACAGTAGTAAGTTATGCCTAGCAGCATTAACTTTCACCAGCAGTAGTAAGTTATGCCTGGCAGCATTAACTTTCAACAGCAGTAGTAAGTTTATGCCTGGCAGCATTAACTTTCAACAGCAGTAGTAAGTTTATGCCTAGCAGCATTAACTTTCAACAGCAGTAGTAAGTTTATGCCTAGCAGCATTAACTTTCACTCACCAACATTAACTCCAATTCCATTCTAAACACTCTGTCTGTTTTTAATATATTCAACTCTCTTTCTGTTTTTTAACTCACTACTTCTCTCAATTTTTTTACTCACTAAATCACTCTATCTGTTTTTATTTCACACAGCTCTCTTTCTGTTTTTATTCTTACCAATTCTCTCAATTATTTTCTCACCAAAACTCTCTGTCTATTTTCTCTAATAACCAGCTTTTCCATCATCAATCTAACACTTTTCTTTGCTTTTTCTGCAAAATGTTAGTCCAAAAACCAAGAAAATACAAACCATGGAAATTTTCACAATAATCACAGTATTAATAAACTAACGTATTAAGCATAACTAACAGTATTAAACTCCAGGCAGTATAAGTAAACTAGCAGCACTAATTATACTTAACATCAAAAACTTTTAATGACATGAATAACAGTACTAATTCATACAAAACTCTATAAAAACATAAAGATAAAAGATTTTAAGGATTTAGCATTCCAATACTAGCAATCAAATCTTGAAACCTACTTACATCAAAAGCTTTTATAAGTAAATCTGCAACATTCTTTGATTAATCTGATTTTGACCATTTGAATCAACTTCTTTCATTGCAATCCCTTAATAAAATGGATGTCTACTCTCTATATTGCCTTTGTTTTGAATGAAAAACAAGAATTTTGAATTATGCAAATAGTAAACAGTTATTGTTCAATAAAGATCTTGTATGCAAAAAATTAAACCCAAATCAAGTGTGATGATTTTGAATCCATAGCACTTGTCCACAGCAACTTGAAGCAGCACATAACTCAGCTTCATTGTGTTGAATTGCAAACCACTGTCTTGTAACTTGCACTGCCATGATATTAATCTACTTCTAAGAAATTAACAACCTCCTATTGTAGACTTCCTATCTAAGCTTGCTCTAGCATAATCACTATCAGTGTATGCTACCAAATCAAAAGGAGAATCTTTTAGATACCAAAGGCCCAATTTTGGTTGACCTTTTAAGTACCTAAAAATCCTTTTCACGACATGAAGGTATGAAACCTTTGGATTGACTTGGTATCTAGCATAGGCACACACTACAAACATGATGTCAGGTCTTGAAGATGTAAGATACATCAATGAACCAATCATTGACCTATACATATGAGCATCCACTTCTTCACCATCTTCTCCTTGAGCAAAGGCTTTTGAGTTTCCATTGGTATGCTTGTAGTCTTCACTTCTATAAGCCTAAATTTCTTTAGAATTTCACCAACATATTTATCTTAACTAATAAATATGCCATCCTTCTTCTGTTGCACTTGTAATCCTAAAAAGAATGTAAGCTCTTCCATAGAACTCTTCTGAAATTTCTCATGCATCAACTTCTCAAATGCACTTGGCACAGCCTCCTCTTGTTGAACCAAAGAAGATATCATCCACATACATTGCCAGGAAAAATATCACCTTTTGTAACCTTTTATGAATAAAGGTTTTGCCAATTTTCTTCTTCGAAACTATGTCCAACAGATATGTTGACAAGGTTTCATACCAAGCTCTAGGAGCTTGATGTAGTCCATACAGTGCTTTTTCAACCTTATACACTCTATTAGGAAAGTTTGGATCTTCAAATCCTAGTGGTTGACATACATACACCTCTTCTTTAATCTTTCCATAGAGAAAAGCTCTTTTTACATCCATTTCATACACCATAAAATCTTTAAATGAGGCATAAGCTAAAAATAGCTAATTGCTTCAATTCTTGCAACATGGGCAAAGACTTCATCATAGTCAAATCCCTTCTTCTTGTGTGTACCCTTGAGCAACCAATCTTGCTTTATTTCTTATCACAATTCCCCTTTCATCCTTTTTATTCTTGAAAATCTATTTAGTGCCTATAGCCCTTTTTTCCATTTGGTAAATCCACTAAAGTCCAAACTTCTTGTAACTTGAATTGTAGAAGCTCTTCCTGCATAGCCTCTATCCAGCTTGGATCCTTCAATGCATGAATTACCTTTTTGGGTTCTTCTTGTGATAAAAAGCAAGTCAAACCGCAGTTATGGAAATCTTATGGTTTTGTTCTTTGTTAATTCTTTGACATCTTTCTTGTTTGTGTAGCTGATTGCAAATCTCCAATCACTTGATCAAGAGGATGATCTTTATGAATTCTTGTAGTTGGATTAGGACTGACTTGGATTGTTGTATCCAAATTGTTCATGTCAGCCACTACACCATCATCTTCATCATTTCTTGTGAAGTCAAATATGCTATAATCTTCTAAAGCAGACATATTTGGATCATCTAGAAGTTCAAAGTTTTTTTTTCCACCAACGGCATTAACTTCATTTGTACTAGCAGCATTAACATTGTTAGTGCTGTTAACATTATCTTCCTTCTCTTGATCATTACTTTCACTATCTTTTCTTGGATCTTCATCAACCTTCTTTCCATCATCACTTGAAGGTTTGGATCCATCATCATGAGAACTCTTTGGATTTTGGGAAAATGATAGATCAGCAGTCCAATAAATTAAGAAATCGAGATAAACAAACCAAACATTAAGATCTTCATAACAATGGCTAATACCCAAAGGTATTAGCCTTCAAACGTCATAATTAATACAAGGGTAAAAGCAATAAATTACCAACGTACTTTCCAAAATTTTTTGACTTGAACCCTTTACTTTTTTATTAACACTGAAACCCACGTACTTTCAAATTTTTAACCGACTTGAACCAAACGTTTGTACCGTTAGTTATTATGTAGCAACGTTAGTCCATTTAGCTAACGATTGCTTTGCATCGTTAGTCCTTTAACAATAACTTTCTTTATATGATTTTCTTTATATGATTTTTTACGTTTTCACTCGTTTTTTACGTTTTCGTCCGTTTTTACGATTTCGTCTAGTTTTTTACATTTTCGTCTTTTTTTTTGCGTTTTCCCCCATTTTTTTTACATTTTCGTCCGGTTTCTTACACTTTCGTACATTTTCTTACGTTTTCCTCCGCTCTTTTACTATTTCGTCTGTTTTTACGTTTCGTTTGTTCTTTTACACTTTCGTGCGTTTTTTTAAATATTCGTTTGTTTTTTTACCTTTTCGTCTAGCTTTTTACGATTTCTTCTGGTTTTTACATTTTCGTCCGTTTGAAATCGTACGAAAAGGTAAAAAAAGGACAAAAACGTAAAAAACGTAAAATACATACGAAATCGTACAAACACGGTTGAAATCATACGAAAATGTAAAAATACAGACAAAAAACGTAAAAAATGGACGAAAACGTAAAAGATTGGAAGAAAACGTAAAAAACAGACGAAAACGTAAAAAAACAAGCGAAAACTTAAAAAATCATATAAAGAAAATTATTGTTAAAGGACTAACGATGCAAAGCGATCGTTAGCTAAATGGACTAACGTTGCCACATAATAACTAACAGTACAAACGTTTGGTTCAAGTCGGTTAAAAAAATGAAAGTACGTGAGTTTCGGTGTTAATAAAAAAGTAAAGGGTTCAAGTCGGGAAAATTTTGGAAAGTACGTTGGTAATTTATGGATTTTACCCTTAATACAAAAGTAATGATTTAGCCAAGTTAAATTAACCGAGTTAACGAATGATACCAAAAACTGAACGATTACTAAAGTATAAGAAATTACACGTTGTCTCCTATGGAATTAATCGCGTTGCTCGACCTCTTCTGCTCTTCTACTCCTCTGAAAATCGACTTTTATGGTTTAGGTATCGAGAATATGATTTTGCACACTTAAAACTCGTTTTTGAGTTTTCTATTTATAAGGTCTGGAGTCGGTTCGATACGGCGTATCCAAAGTGTTGGATATGGCGTATTGGGGGTTTCTTGGAGTAGGGACCACATTTCATATCTTCCAGAATATTTTATTCTCATATAGCTTGAATACGGCGTATTTTCTTCTCCTGGATACGGCGTATTGGATCTTGTTTCCTTCGTGGTCTGGTGAGTGCAGGCATAGATACGTTGTATCTTCCTTGATGGATACGGCGTATTGGTTGTCAGAACAGTAATCTTCCAAATATCTTCATTTAAGCTCCAGAATGTGTGTCTTTTAGTTAATCTTCACCAAGTACTCCATAATTACTGCAATTCTCAAATATAAACAATTAAGTAACAATTCTTTGCAATAATTATACGAAATGGGTTAATTACATGGGATAAATGATGCTATAAAATAGACGTTATTTGATGTCATCAATAGCCAACTTACTAGTGCAGAGATTGTCACACCCCAAGAATTTCCGGTCAATATTTTAAACTTTTCCGATCATTATTTTTGATTTTTATACGTTACGTTTAAATCCGGCAGTTTACCGGGAAGTTAACCCGCGTAAATATGAAAAACGTCATCGGACACGTTCCGAATTCGGATTTTGATAAGTTTAGATATTATATGAGTTATTTTATCTTTTCTAAGTTTTTCGTAGTTTACGATCACTCTCGGTATTTATTTTTAGGTAACGTGAGTTAGATTTGATTATTCACCTTCTTCTAATTATGATCCATCAGAGGACTCTTTACCTCCCGCACCAGATTTTCCATTGGTTTCACCCTTTTTGTGTTATGATGACTCAGAGGCGGATGGTGCGTCCGAGTCTGCTGAGCAGAGACCCGTAACGTCATCTCATGATACTCTTGCACCATTATCAGAGTTTACCCCTTTGTCACCTGTTGTTGCCCCACCCAGGATTCATCGAACGTTACAAGCGACCTCTTATCCGACCAGTGAGGCTAATCCATTTCGTCGCCTTACCGCACCCATCCTAACGGGTCGTGTAAGTTGTTGACTGCGAGGAAAAGAGTTAAACCTTTACCTACTCGTAGACTTACATGGAGACGTGTATCTCATCATTTATCGGATCGTCATTCTTCATCAGACTCATCTTCTTCTAGTGCACCTTCAGATCATTCCTTATCCAACATAACACCACCGATGTTGATTCATCTACACCACAGAGATTTGTTCATCGATCACTTGCTAGGACTCCACGACATTTTGAGGCTTTTAGACGTTGGAGGTCTGCACCATTATCTACCCCTTACCCACTGAATACATCAGAGTCATCCTTAGGTTCATCTTCTGAGAGGTCATTGGATTCATCTTCACCTTCTCCTAGACCTTCTCGCAGGAGATGTAGATCCCCCACTGCTTTGGTACCATCATCCACTCATGTTTCGAGGTCGATAGCCCCTACTAATGCTGATCCTTTACCACCTAGCAAGAGGTTTAGAGATTCATACTCACTAGAGGATAGCGGAGAGAAGCATATGGAGGTGGATACTGTTGATGCAGAGGCTGTTGCATATGTAGGTATTAGTGAGGGAGTTGTAGCTCACCCTGAGGATGGTGTAGGTATGGGATTTGAGATTGCTACTAGTGAAGTTAGGGAGGAGGATGAGGAGTTTGGGGTAGAGGCTAGTGCGGCAGACCAAACGAGAGGAGTCGTTTAATCTATGGTTATGGTGATATTCTGAAGTCTATCTAGAGGAGGTATACCTAATCTTGAGGATACTATTTATGATATAGTTTACTACATGTCAGAGGTTCGTAGTGATAGGATTACTGAGATTGAGACCACTCATCAACAGTTGGAGACTAGTCAGATGGTAGCTAGTGGAGAGTGAGCTAGTTTGGTTGAGAGGATTGGGAGTTTAAGACTGGAGTACCTAAAGGTTTGAGCCATGTTGAGTATAGAGAGAGGATGCGGATTGACATATTTGTTGGCAACATGGCACTTTCACAGGAGGAGAGTCGTCAGGTCGTAGGGATCGGAGATGATAGTCAGAAGGAGACTTAGGAGTTTGAGTCAAATGTTGAGAGACATGTTGGGTTTTCCGCCCTTAGTACTAGTAGTACCACATGATCATGTAGGGACATTATACTGATGGTTTTATCGTCGAGATGTTGGCAGTAGAAATAATCGTAAATCATGTATATATTTTGGGTTGGTTGTAACCGAATTATGCTTTTATTCGTGAAATGAAAAGCTTGTTTTGATTCTCTCGCGTATTATTCTTTATTGTTATTTACTCGTTCTGGCAAAACGTGTTTATATTTTATATTTTTATCTTGTAAAGCCTAAATTTCATCTATAGTAATTATATCGCGTATCGAATCTCATCAAGTGTTATGTCTTGTAATATAAAACAATGACTATCACTCGCTCCGGTATGGCCCCTGAAGCAATCGAAGAACTCATTAACCGACGTGTGGAAGAAGCGTTGGCTGCTCATGAGGCGACCCGTGTCGCCAATGCTCTTGAGGCTGAGAATTAAAGCCAGAACGGCAGTGACGGCGGTAATGGAAATGGCGGTAATGAAGATGGTGAGAATGGAAATGGTGGAAATGGAAATGGTAGAAATGAGAATCCAGATGATAATGGTAGAGGCAGTAGGGCCTGTTTGCTAAGACTGCACCTACAACTTCATGAAGTGTCCCCCCAACTCAACTTCAAGGGAACGGAAGGAGTTGTCGGATTGATAAGGTGGTTTGAGAAGATGGAAACAATGTTCCATATCAGCAACTGCCCAGAGAAGTCCCAAGTTAAGTATGCTACTTGAACACTGTTAAACAGTGCACTAACTTGGTGGAACTCACACAAGAGGACTATTGGGACTGAGGCTGCATTTTCCATGTCATGGAGAGAGCTCATGAAGCCAATGACTGAAGTGTACTGTCCAAGGACTGAGATTCAGAAAATGGAAACTAAACTTTGGAACCTAACCGTGAAGAACAATGATTTGGCTAGTTATACTAAGATATTCAAGAGTCGACTATGATGCGCACCAAGATGGTCCCCGAGGAGGAGGATCGGGTTGAGAAATTAATTGGAGGACTCCCCGATAACAGAAACATCCAAGGATTTATTGCTGTTGAACCTACAAGACTACAAGATGTTATTAGGATTGCTAACAACTTAATGGACCAAAAGTTAAAAGGTTATGCTGTGAAAAACGCTGAAAACAAAAGAATATTAGAGGTCAATCAGAGAGACAACTATGATCAGTAACCACCATTCAAAAGGCCAAATGTAGGAGGTCAGAATGTAGCAAGAGCCTATACGGCTGGCAACAATGAGAAGAAACCATATAATGGACGGTTGCCTCTCTGTAACAAGTGTAAGCTTCACCATGAAGGACAGCACAGTGAGATTTAGGAAGTGTAACAAGGTAAGAGGCATTTAACCACCGGGATTATAAGGTCCACAATCCTCCACGTATTATCAACTAGAGGGGGTCAGTAGTGAATTAGAGGGTTGTAACCTGTTACGAGTGTGGAAGGCAAGGACACTACCGAAGTGATTGCCCAAGAGGTTGAAGATCGAAAAACCGTTGGTTATAAAGGCTAGGAAACTAAAATGATTTGGTGAAGCAAGAAGGAAAGCATATGTGCTAGGTGGAGGAGACGCTAACCCCGATTCCAATGTCGTTAAGGGTACGTTTCTTCTCAATAATCATTATGCTTTCATACTATTCGATTCGGGTGTCGATAGAAGTTTCGTGTCGACTACATTTAGTACCTTTCTTGATATAACCCCCGATACTTTAGACGTTAGCTATGTTGTCGAATTAGCCGACAGAAGAATTTTTGAAACCAATACCGTTCTTAGAGGTTGTACGTTAGGATTATTAGGTCACCCATTCAATATTGACCTAATGCCGATAGAACTTGGTAGCTTTGACGCCATCATCGACATGGATTGTTTAGCGAACCATCATGCGGTGATCGTTTGCGATGAGAATGTTGTACGGATTCCCTATGGAGATGAAGTTTTGATAGTACAAAGTGATGGAGGCAGTAGAAGAGAGAAGTCAAAATTAAGCATTATATCGTGCACTAAAACTCATAAGTATGTTGAGAGAGGTTGCCTAATTTTTCTAGCATAAGTGACGAAGAAGAAAATCGAGAACGAGTCGGAGGAGAAGAGACTTGAGAACGTGCCGACTGTACGGAACTTTCCGAAGGTCTTTCCAGAGGACTTACCTGGATTACCGCCTACGCGACAAGTTTAATTCCAAATCGACTTGGTCCCTGGTGCTGCAATCGTGGCACGAGCTTCGTATAGATTAGCACCGATAGAACTGCAAGAATTGTCTACTCAATTACAAGAACTTTCTGACAAGGGATTTATAAGACCGAGTTCCTCACCCTGGGGAGCCCCGGTCTTGTTTGTCAAAAAGAAAGACAGATCTTTTCAAATGTGTATCGATTACCGTGAGTTGAACAAGCTGACTGTGAAGAATCGATATCCACTTCCGAGAATCGACGACCTGTTTGATCAGTTGCAAGGATCAAGAGTCTACTCTAAGATCGACTTGAGATCTGGTTATCACCAACTCAGAGTTCGAGAGGAAGACATTCCAAAGACATCATTTAGGGCACGCTACGGTCACTATGAGTTTCAAGTGATGTCGTTTGGACTGACCAACGCACCAGCGGTATTCATGGATCTGATGAATCGGGTGTGCAAACCATACCTAGATAAATTCGTGATTGTTTTTATTGATGACATATTGATCTACTCCAAGAGCAAATAAGAGCACGCAGAACACCTTAAGTTAATTTTGGAGTTACTTAAGAAGGAAGAATTGTATGCCAAGTTTTCGAAGTGTGAATTTTGGCTGTCGAAGGTATAATTTCTTGGTCACGTGATTGATAGTGAGGGCATTCACGTGAACCCGGCTAAGATTGAGTCAATCAAGGATTGGGCATCGCCCAAGTCTCTGATAGTGATTCGTCAATTTCTAAGTCTTGCTGGCTATTACCGACGATTTATCGAAGGTTTCTCAAAAATTGCCAAGCCTATAACGAAGCTGACTCAAAAGAACTTGAAGTTTGATGGAGTGAAAAGGCAGAAGCTGCATTTCAACTGTTGAAGTAGAAGTTGTGTAGTGCACCGATTTTAGATTTACCCAAAGGTAGTGAAAACTTTGTGGTTTACTGTTATGCTTCTCGTAAAGGATTGGGCGCAGTTTTGATGCAAAGGGAGAAGGTCATAGCCTACGCGTCATGCCAACTTAAGATTCATGAGAAGAATTAAACTACACATGACTTAGAGCTTGGAGCTGTAGTATTTGCTCTCAAAATGTAGAGACATTATTTGTATGGCACGAAGTGCGTTGTGTTTACTAATCACAAGAGTTTGCAACATATTCTAGATCAGAAAGAGTTGAACATGAGACAACGTAGATGGTTAGCGTTGTTGAGTGATTACGACTGCAAGATACGTTATCATCTGGGAAAAGCGAACGTGGTGGCGGATGCCTTGAGCCGAAAGGAATGGCTTAAACCACTACGAGTTCGAGCTTTAGTTTTGACGATTAGTCTGAACCTCCCTATGCAGATCTTAGAAGCTCAGGTTGAGGCGAGAAAAGAGGAGAATTATGGAATAGAAGATCTGTGTGGTATGATTAAGAAGCTAGAGCCACGTGCTGATGGAATGTTGTGCTTAAATGGGAGAAGTTGGATACCTTGTCAAGGTAATTTAAGGGAACTGATTATGCATGAGTCGCATAAGTCAAAGTATTCGGTACATACTAGATCAGACAAGATGTACCAAGATTTAAAGAAGCTGTATTGGTGGCCGAATATGAAGGCTGAGATTGCCACCTATGTCAGTAAATGTTTGACCTGTGCCAAAGTCAAGGCCGAATGCCAAAAACCATCCGGTTTGTTGGTTCAACCCGTGATCCCAGTATGGAAGTGTGAGAATATTACTATGGATTTCGTAACTAAGTTACCAAAAACATCAACTGGTTAAGATACAATTTGGGTAATTGTTGACCGACTTATAAAATATGCTCATTTCTTACCAATGAAGGAAACCGACTCAATAGAGAAGTTGGCGAGACAATACTTGAAGGAAGTAGTCTCGAGGCATGGAGTGCCAGTTTCGATTATTTCTGATCGAGACAGTAAGTTTACCTCTCATTTCGGAAAATCGTTGAACGAAGCCCTAGGTACTCAATTGGATATGAGTACGGCTTACCATCCACAGACTGATGATCAAAGTGAGAGAACCATCCAAACTTTAGAGGACAGGCTACGTGCTTGTGTGATGAATTTTGGGAAAGGTTGGGATAGACACCTACCTTTGGTGAAGTTTTCTTACAACAACAGTTATCACACTAGTATCAAGGCTGCACCGTTTGAAGCTCTCTACGGCCGAAAATGTAGATCGCCTATTTGTTGGGCTGAGGTTGGAGACGCTCAGCTCACTGGTCCGGAAATTGTTCATGAAACAACTGAGAAGATCATTCAGATCAAAAAGAGAATTCAAGTTGCCCGAGATAGGCAGAAGAGCTATGCCGATAGGAGGCATAAGCCATTAGAATTTAAGGTTGGAGACAATGTCATGTTGAAAGTGTCGCCATGGAAATGGGTGATACGTTTCGGTAAACGGGGGAAGCTGAACCCTCGATATATTTGGAACCTTTTAGGATAAATGATAAAGTGGAAACGCTTTTTTATTCGACTTGAACTTCCAGAGCATTAAGCCGAGTTCACAGTACTTTTCATCTTTCCAATCTGAAGAATGTTTCGTAGACGAACCCCAATAGCTATTTCGTTAGAAGAAGTCCAGATTGATGACAAGCTAAATTTCATTGAGGAACCAGTTGAAATTTTGGACCGAGAAGTTAAACGGCTAAAGCAAAGCCACATTCCAATCGTGAAGGTCCGATAGAATTCGAAACGAGGGCCCGAGTTTACTTGGGAGCGCGAGGACCAAATGAAGAAAAAGTACCCTAATGTTTTCGCTAATCCTTCGTCCACACGTCTTACTTGAGGAACAAGCTTCTTTATTTAACGGGAAGAATGTCACATCCCCCGAGATAAATTTTCAGGTCAATATTTTAAACTTTTTCGACAATTATTTTTGACTTTTATACGTTACGTTTGAATCTGGCGGTTTACCGGGAAGTAAACCCGCGTAAATCTGAAAAACGTCATCGGACGCGTTCCGGCATCGGATATTCATTAGTTTAGATATTATATGAGTTTATTTATCTTTTCTAATGTTTTGCAGTGGTACGAACCACTGATCACTGATATTTATTTTTACGCTTTAACGTTTAAATTGCGTTTTTCGCGTTTTTGACCTAACGGAACCCCAGAAACTCAAAATCTTTTCGTGTAAACTTTAGTTATCGTCCATCTCGTATTCTAAAGTCAAAAATTTCGTTCACCCTTCCCTCTTGATATATATTGGACGCCTAAACTCAAACCAAATGCAAGCATAAGCCTTGAAATTAAATCAAAGGCATATTTTCTTGAACTTCCCATGCATGTGTATGAAAGTAACACATGAGGGGGGGGGGGGGGGGGGGGAGGGGGGGGGGGGGGGGGGGGGGGGGGGGGGAGGGGGGGGGGGGGGGGGGGGAGTGGGGGGGGGGGGGGGGGGAGGGGGGGAGGGGGGGAGGGGGGGGGGGGGGGAAGGGGGGGGAGGGGGGGGGGGGGGGTGGGGAGGGGGGGGGAAAAAGGGGGGTGGGAGAAGTCCATTTCATGCACACTCATCCATCCAAGCCAAGAAAAATGCATGCTTACACACTTTGACTTGTACATTTGACTTGAAATTCAAAATTTAGGACCTAATTCATGAACCTTGATCAAAATTTTTGAACCAAATGGTCCTTGTGGCTATGTTCGTCACTTAATACTTAAAACCATGTAACCCTAAACCTTCCTTTGGCCTATAAATACCCCATTATAACACACACTAGGGTTTCATATCATTTTCCAAGCCTCATCAAAATTTCACATCTCTATTTTCCCTCTCTCTAGTCCACGACCAACAAACACCCATTATAGGGTTTTCATATATTTGATTTCTAGCAAAGATTCACTTATTCCAAGTTCATTTCTAAGAACATCTAAGGTGGGTTTATGAATGCATTGTTCTTTATTAATTAAGGGTTTATTTAGATCTACAAGTAAGTTTGGTTATGTAATTTATGGTTTTCTAGATCTATTATTTTGTGGTATAGATCTTGTGATTTCACTACTTGTTCTTCATTCTTGTAAGTATCTTGAATATTTCTTTGTGTTTCTTACATTCTTCTTATATGTTCAAAGATCCATACATCCATATGTTGTGTTTCAATTTTTGAAAGATTTTAAAGACAAGATTTCATAAATGTTACCTTGTTTTCACTAGTTAAATATTATGTTCTAGGTGAGATGAGAGTTGAATGAGAGTTTCAACAATAGAAATGAAGGGATTAGGTTAGATTTAGGTATGGTTTTGTTGTGGATTAGTTGTGAATGGAGATTATGCTAGATTAGACACTATTGTGAAGTTTGGGTGGATTTTGGTTGCGTTTTTGACAAAAAGTGCTTGCTGCCTCGAATTTGTTTTGAGGTTTTGGTCGACCTAAAAATGTTTTCATTAGGCGTAAAACGGCCAAGTTATGGCCAAATGAAACTTGAAACATTTTTTGGCAAAACCGGATGAATAGGGTGCTGATGTGAATAGTAAAATGGGTTTTCGGACACTTTTGGATATTTTTGGACTTTGTAAACACTAGCGAAACATATAGTAACACATACCTATTGATTTGTATCGTTTAAAGACGTCGTTAGCATATTTTAGGAAAAGCGATAAAGTTACTAAATATAGTAAGTTTGGTAAAATTTAGCGAAACGGACTTAGGAGTTAAGCGATTAAGGCTAGTTAATACGTTTTGACTTATGGAAACTATATAAATATAGGGGACGGTATTAACGTTGAAACTAAAACTTTCCTAAAATAGAAACTTTCTAAAAATAGTAATTTTTTTGTTAAACGCCGAAACTTAACGAAAAACTATATGATTTTATTTCTCCATGATTTGATAATCAAACTAAATCTAACACACATGGATGTCTTTTGGTGATGAACATATTGTGCAATTCTTGGCATACTTTTCATGTTTCTGAGACGCGTTATTATTCTAGATCGCGGCTAGATTTCTATATCATCTTTTTCTTGCGTGATTATCATTTGCTCATTTTGCTTACGTGAGTTCATAGCCCCATGTTTTACTACTTTTACTTTACTATTTTGGGGTGAGAAACATTGTTTGTTTTCAAACTATGGAAAAAGTTACTTTACGTTTCCTTTTCCTGATTACGTGTTGCCTAAGTAGCGAATAGACCACTAATGCCCGAATTATCATGAACCGTCAATTGCTTAACCGACCGTACTGGTTAAGTAAGCGTGAATGTTGTAAATAGATCTATTGGGACTAATTATCCCTATCCGGGTAAGTAGCGCTTACTAGTTTCGGAGGTCCGAACAAACAGATATATACCATGTCGGAATGTCAATAGGTGATCCTGGTCAGATACCTTTAGGGCGCAGAATACTATTTGGCATATAAAATGCTTCCTTTTAAATTGAGCTTCGGTGTCATGAGCTTAGTGCAAACGTAAATGCTTTTTATGTGAAGTTGTATCTGTTATAACTGTCACGTGCGTACTGTGAACTTGTGGTCCACTTTTAATATTAAATTCAAACCTATGAATTCACTCAACTTTATGTTGACAGTTTTAGCATGTTTTTCTCAGGTGCTTAGCTATGGATGTCTTTGCTTGCTTGTTGGTGTTGCCTTGCATTGGACCGATTTTCAAGAATTATTATTATCTATGTTAACATCGTTGTCAAACTTTAAAACCTTTTATTCGCTTCCGCATATTATCGTTGGGCCTATGTAAAACTTTAACTATTTTAATCAATGCAACGATGTTGGATTTTCAAACGTACCCTTAGAGGTCGTTCTTTGTATCTTGTGTGATGTGTATTATGATGTCACGCCCCCGGACACGTGCTTCCGACTAGGCCTAGTTTGGGGGTGTGACAGATTGGTATCCAGAGCCAAGGTTATAGAGAAACAGGTAGTATATCTAGGTCTGGTCTATAACCAGTATGTGATCCTACATGCCTTACCTGCTTGCATATATATCATATAATAATACCATTAAATATATATCTAAGTACTGATTATATATATCATATTGCCATAATTACTTTATTCATTGTTTTGCCATTTCATATTTTCGCATCTTACTTATTTATTGGCTTTGCTTGCACGTGCATGGTTTCATGTAAAAAGGATTTATATAAACTTGTGCTTGTGCAGGTCATGGCTGCTCCTATTATTTCTATTTTTGTCTAATACTTCTGAGGAGAGTGTGGGTTCTCATGCCCCACGAGTGATTCTCTTTGGTTTTATTCTTGCTATTATCCCTATTATCCATGAGGTTCCTATTGTTCCGGCTGACCCTATAGTTACACCAGAGGTGGGGGCAGTTTCAGTCGTCTTACCTGCCAGGGTACTTGATTTAGTGGATTATTCACCTTCTTCTGATTCTGATCCATTGGAGGATTCTTAACCTCCAGTACCATATTTACCATTGGTTTTACCCTTTTTGTGTTCTGATGACTCAGAGGCAGACGGTGAGTCCGAGTCTGCTGAGCAGAGACCCGTATTGTCATCTCATGATACTCTTGCACCCTTATCAGAGTTTCCCCTTGCACCTGTTGTTGCCCCACCCAGGATTCGTCGACGTTCAACGACTCTTATCCGACCCGGTAAGGCTATCCCTTTCGGTCGACCTTACGGCACCCACCTTAATGGGCCACATAAGTTTTTGACTGCAAGGAAAAGAGTTAGACCTTTACCTGCTCGTAGACTTACATGGAGACGTGTATCTCATCATTCATCGGATCGTCATTCTTCACCAGACTCATCTCCTTCTAGTGCACCTTCAGATCATTCCTTATCCGGACATACACCACTAGACACCACCGATGCTGATTCATCTACACCACAGAGATTTGTTCATCGATCACTTGCTAGGACTCCATGACATAGTAAGGCTTTTAGACGTTGGAGGTCTGCACCATTGTCTATCCCTTACCCACCAACTATGTAGGTCCTATGTATTGGATCTATATAGCCTTTGTAAGACAATAGCTAACTTGAATAAATCCAAATCAGCTATGTGAGAGACACTGACTATGAATATCAAGTGTTAATGCGGAATCTTAACACAAGAATTAAGAAGAACAATAATACTAATTTTGCTATTGATTTCTATTAATCTTTAATGCTTCTATATGATATTGAAACTAAAGCACGTAAACAAGTATAAACTGATAAACAAAAACAAGCAATCAACGATAAATAAGCAATCGAGAGTAAAAAACAAACCAAACATTCAGATCTTCATAACAAGTCTAATACACGAAGGTATTAGCAACAATACTCATAATCAATACAAAAGTAATAATTTAGCCAAGGTAAACTAACCGAACGAATGATACCAAAAACTGAACGACTACAAGAGTATAGGAGATTACAAGTTGTTTCCTATGGAATTAATTACGTTGCAAGACCTCTTCTGCTCTTCTTCTCCTCTGAAAATCGACTTTTATGGTTTAGGTATCGAAAATATGATTTAGCACACTAAAAACTTGTTTTTGAGTTTTCTATTTATAAGGTCTGGAATATGGTCGATACAGCGTATCGACTGAGGTCAATACGGCGTATCGACTGAGGTCAATACGGCGTATCGACTAAGGTCAATACGACGTATCGACTGAGGTCAATACGACGTATCAGGGGTTTCTTGGAGTAGGGACCACGTTTGATATCTTCCAAAATATTTTTTTCCATAACTTGAATACGGCGTATTGGTCTTCCCTGGATACGACGTATTGATCTTGTTTCCTTCGTGGTCTCTTTTGAAGTGCAGGCACATATACGCCGTATCTTCCTTGATGGATACGGCGTATTGGATGTCAGAACATTAACCTTTAAATATCTTCATTTTAAGCCGTCACACCCCGTCAGCGGCGAAAACACGAGAATGCAACATAATGATTCACATTGCACAAGATACAAGATCATACCATACATTGTTTGCAAAAGTTTATTTACAAAGTTTACAATTTCGCGACCTTGGAAAAAGTCAAACAGTTGTCCTTCAATAAACTCCCAAATGTACTCATCTTTGATTCTCGATACTTCACATTTATCTTGTATATTAACACACATGAAAAAGATTACTCGAAAATCTCCAAACAATAATGTGTGAGCTCGTAGTTTTGACCTTAAACCAGTCGTAGAGCCAAATCTCCAAACGGTTGGACAATTGTGCTATATGACAGTAAATATATACAGAACAATCACGAACCCATGACTTAGCATCCTCGCTAATCATGTACCAAGACCTAGCATCCCCGCTAGACTTATAACCAACGTGTACCAACGCTCTTAGGGTCGCAACCCCGAATGACATACCACACCTAAAGCCTAGCAGCTCGAGCTATATTTAGGGTGAAGAACCACACAGAAAGATCACACAACAAATCGTACCAACACATATCATTCACATAGCAGTCATAAGCACATCAATTGTCCCAAAAATAAAACCACATTTCGCACAGTTTAGAAAACAGTTCAAAATACATTTGAGTATCATTTTTCCTCAACGAAAAAGATTTAAAAAGTAGGGCTACGAGAACTCACCTCAATAGATGATAATAATCGCACAGATAATCTCTATACAATGAACCAAACAATCTCTACTCAACAAACCAAACAATCTCTACTCAACGAACCAAACAATCTCTACTTAACGAACCAAACAATCTCTACTATGCACAACGGTACCCGACCACGACCTAACATTTATTTTGCCTCATTAATATTTTGTACAAAATTGTCGTATTGTACAAGCGTTCGTCTTTACTCACATAAAATTCTTGTTCTCTTTATAAAAACCTTTATTCTCATCACCAACTTTTATTCTTACAAACGTTTTGGTATTATGGTTGTGTGGTATTTAAGTAAACCAACTCAATGCGCTTTGGCTAAGTGCGACATCGACACCGAATACTCAAAACATATCCAACAACTAAAACGAAACTGTTGATGGATATAATGCCTAAAAACATTATTAATATTTTTCACATCTTTACGTTTTGATAATCACAAAATATAAAAACGTTCAATGAAAAATTAAACGTAAACAAGTAATTAGTAGTAAATTTTCATTTCGAAAATTATATCACTTAAAAGAATGAATAAATAAATGCTTAATGCATTTTGTGATCAAATGAAATTTTTATTCAACCTCACACTTTTATAAAATGTTGTAAGCATTTTTATAAACATTACAAAACATTTTCTACAATTAAAAGAAATGTTTTATTCAAATAAACATTTTGAAATTCAAATTTTCGGACTTAAATTGGCTAGAAAGTTCTTGAAAATTCTCCCTACACAAAAAGACAAACTGGGGAGCGCCCAGTCTAGGGCGGCCCCCTTAAATACACGAGCGGCCTCCTTATCTTTAAGGGAATCGCCCACCTATTTAAGAGGACCAACCAATGGTAGATGCTCCTCCAGAATGTCCTATAAATACTAGACTATTCCCCACTATTTTCTCACCTTTTGCATTCATTCTTTCTGATCAAAAATAGCTCACACATCTCATTAAAATCCTTTGATCATTTAATCATAAAGCTTTGTTTCCAAGTGATCCAAGCTCAATTCCTTAAGTGAAAGAGAAGAATACTTCCATCATCAAGTGAAGAAGTATTACACCTTTGTGTGTTGTCTATAATGTAATTTAGTGACTACATATTGACCATTTTGTAAGTCTCGTCACTACTTTTTTATCAGTGACAAAACATAGTGACCATAAATTATATCGTCACTGAATAGTGATAAAAAAAGAAAGTCGTCACTCAATTTTTGTCACTAAAGCCCTTTTTTCTTGTAGTGGAAGAAGTTGTGTAGTCGTGATCAAGTCGTGAAGCAAAGTTGTGTAGTGAAGTTGTGAAGTTGTGGTAGATTGGTTCAAGCTAAGATTAGAACTCGACATCTAGCTTAGTGTCGAAAATTAAGATAAGCGAAAGTTGTGTAAGGTTTTCTCCGCCATAAGAGAGCTTGTTGACATAGTGAAGAAAACTCTCGAGTTAGGTGCTCGATGAGTAGAGTAGGGCGAAGAGGTGCTTCGTTGCCGAACCACTATAAATCCTCACGTTGTGGTTTGATTATTCTTACTATTATCTCTTGTCTTACATTATTTTCTCATACTATCCAATTAATTGTTTAGATAAGTATATTGTTCATATTGTGCAAGTGTTGAATTCACATAAAGTTGAATCTATAATTTTTACAAATACTTTAAAACCTTAAATTAAAAAGCGGTAAACTATTCAAACCCCCTTCTAGTTTTACACAAGTTCTTTTATTACAATAGCTAAGGGAGGATTATCTTTAATTTTCACACTCTTTAGTTTCCAGCATGAGCTGAGTGAACTTTTGAAGCTGAAGAGATTTTGTTACCCTTAGCTGGAGCTGAGGATGGTTTATTTATTATGACACCTTTTAAAGCTTCAGCTTTGAATGTGGATTTTGACCTCAAAATTGATTTGATAGTCTTTGGTCCAGAAATAGGTTCAGCACTATCCAACTTCTTTAGTGGAGGAAGAGGGGTGCTACAGACTGAAGATTCATCTGCTGAATCATAATCAGTCATTAAAGAGTCAGTGACAGCAACTGAAGGATCAATTGTGTTTCTTTGTAACTCAACTGGGAGTATCCTACAAGTATCATGATTTGGCATAATAAAACCTTCAGCTTCAGACAACCAGGGTCTTTCAACACCAGGTATGGTCACTTTTGTGTCATCAGCTGAAGATTTTACAAAGACTAGGTCTTTTTGACCTGAATTGGAGGGATCTTCAGTGAGTTGATCAACTCTCAGAATTCTCTTCTTTTGAGAGGGGATTTGTT